>NW_020869894.1:581571-599071 GCF_003789085.1 Penaeus vannamei
CTCGAAAAGGCCCGTCTGGCTGCAGGACATTATCATCATTATTATCACTATTATTGTTGTTGTTATCATTATCACTGTTATCATTATGTTTATCGTCATTTTAGTCATAATAATAATTATATTAATCGTTATCATTAATATCATTAATTATATCGTTAATATCATTATCTTTCATTATTACATATCTATCAAATTTACTATCATTATTACTACTGGCGTTATCCTTATCATGATTATTATTATAACTATCATCATCACCATCTTTATTATCTAATACCATTATCATTATTTCTATTACTGTTGTATTTATCATTATTACTATTATTATGAACTACGCCAGATTTAGGCAAGTAATGATGGTGATGATGATGACTGTAATGATGAAGCACCTAGTTAAAACGATTAGAATAATAGTAGCGGTAATGATAAAATCAGCAATGTCAAGAATAGTATGAACGTGAGTGAAATAATTATTATGCCCATCCTCATCACCATCAGCAGCAGTATTAGTAATGAAAAGGAGATGAAATAAAAAGCAATAATGATAATAACAAACGCAACGATAATAATAACGATTGTAATAGTAATAGTGACGAAGACAAAAGTCACATCAACAACAATAATGATAACAATAATAAAAGTAAAACTGGTTGCCAATGAAGACACTTAGTAATATATCTAATCTTCCACCAAATTAATTAGTCCAGACATTTGAATTCTAATATTCCCAATCAATAAACAGTTTTATATCCAAAGCCTTAACTGCGCTATCTTCAAACTCATTCATATATTTCATTAATCTATCACTTGTAATATTGGTCTCAATTAACACTATCAAAAACCAAAACAAATACATTGTTTAAGAATAATTTCATACATGACGACAATACATAACACTAACATACAGTTACAGTTACTAACTAAAATACTAACTTACATAATACTAACATACTGGATACAGTTACAGGCAATAGAAATTACGTACAAAATCCTTTTCGGTAAACCTGTATGGCAGTGAACATGATAAAAAGTACTAGTCGTAACAGAGAATACACGTAAATACCCTTACAAAATTCAAGGACCAAATTAAAGGTTTTGTAAAGAGAGTCTGTCTACAAGAAAGACTGACAGTGACTTTGAATCTTATGGGTGAAGCACGTCATAATTGAGACCAGCTGTTGTGTGTGGTTTTAGCAGACTGGGATCTTAGATTCGGTTTTATAGATCCTCTAGATTATATATAGCGACAGAGGATGGAGGGAAGATGGTATATCAAGATTTTTACGAAATATATCTTGGCATCTAACAAGCCATTAGTAATAATGGTAATAATAATGGGATCTTCAGCTCATACTGGACGTATAGGTCTACAGTATCCTAACCTAATACAGACAGATATCTGACGGCTTTCAATTTTCGTTTACGATGTCTAAGGATCTTGGTAACCATAGTTGTTGATGAGATTAAGTCAGTAACAAAACTAAAATCATGTTACCATAGAACCAAGTGCGAGAATGCTGAACCAACGTCAAGTAGTCAATTCAACATCAACCCAGATGCGTGGAAAATGAACGTGTCTTTGTCATAGAACTCTTACTAACTCGTAAAAAAAAAACGTAATTCTTTGAGGTTGCTCCATCGCAGAGAAAGAGTCACGCCCATAGAACACGAACATATCCACGGACCGTTCCAGTATATCCTCATAATTAGACCAATTCGAATACCTTTGACGCATAAAATGAAGAGCTGAACCACTAAACAGGGATATGTGCAATTACGCCATTTAACTGTTATACAACTATTAAAACAACGGTTGAGATCCCGTCACGATAATACACAGCAAGAAATCCCAACGCCAAACCGAGAAAAAGCATTAACGAAAGCCATTTGTTACCGTGTGGTTGTGGAACTCTACCTCAGCACAGTACAAGGCCAACAGCGTCGTCTAGAATGAGTACTTTGCTTCTTTCCTTTCCATTTAACCACTGAAGGGTCTCTTTTTCAGGGCGAGTGTTTAAGTGTTTATTGTAGGTCTGTTTTCGTGTTTCTTCCCTTGTGTCTGTATGTGTAAATATGTGTTTAGTACTTTTGCAAATACACTTTCTATAATTCAAATACCTACATACGTGTATATTGTATTACAGATTGAGATAGAGGTATGAATAGATTGGACAAATAAACAACTACGCGCATGTAGACCTATGCCACGGTTACCCAACGGCATAAATTAGACGGAAAGAAATTAAAGATAAGTCTACCCTGTGCACGTTTTCTACAATGCCAAGAACCTTACACAGACAGCATGACAGCATTAATACACTTGTTCTAATGCCAACGACTTTCTCCCAGGGTAGAAAGCAACACTTCTCGTTGGGAAAAATACACGAGTTCATCTTAGATCATACATATATTCTTACATCTTGAACCTGAAATACTTTCACCCAAGCATGACAAGACACTCATCTTGATATAGCAAAGAATGGTTCTGCCTATTCTTTGGAAGGCTTCTGAGATGAATTTATTTATTTATGTGTGCTTTCAACATTCACAGAGATTGAATTGGTATTTTGATGTTTAAATGTTCAGTCACCTTTTGTATAATATTTTCAAACCTTTTCGAAACGATAATCTAACTTGGTACATATGGCTCAACGTGTCGACATAACTATAAAAAAAAATGTTAGAGAAAGGTATATATGTGATGGAATGTCGAGTGTTCAAGATAACTTTAGTATTCTGTCAGAAGAGTCATATCTAGATTCTGTGTTAAAGAATACTCATCCACACAAACACAATTTTCTGCTTGTGATTGTGTTGATTCCATTTGTGTAATCCCACGTTGTTCCAGCTGTTTTTTTGCGATTCCTATAGATTACACAGCAAGTTTTGCCCGCATTCGTACACGTGTGTGTGTGTGTGTGTGTGTGTGTGTGTGTGTGTGTGTGTGTGTGTGTGTGTGTGTGTGTGTGTGGTGTGTGTGTGTGTGTGTGTGTGTGTGTGAGTGAGTGTGAGTGTGTGAGTGAGTGTGTGTGTGTGGTGTGGTGTGAGTGTGTGTGAGTGAGTGAGTGTGTGCGGTGCGTTGAACGTGAGTGAGTGAGTGTGTGTGTGACGAATGATAATAACGAATAACAACACAACAACAACATATTGTTAAAACAGCTTGATGAAAGTCTCATTCATAAGAAAGAACAATGACAAAAAAACGAATGGAGGAACGCGACAGAGAAAGAAAACGAGAGAAAGAAAACGACAGTGAATTATATGAGCACCTGATAATTTTCTTTTCGTGGGTGAGTTGGGGCAAGAACGTGTCTTCCGATAATAGGAACATATGACACAATTCCCGGAGTTTTCTCATGGAACAAGAATAGAATGTTAAAAAATATGTATATATAAATACAGCTGTGAATAATAAGAATAATGATGATAAGACGAGAATAAATATGAACGAACGGTATGAATAAGTTGGACGCTCGCCCGTTCACTCTCTCTCCCAAGCAACTGCAAGCAACGCGAAGGTCTTGCATCACAAACAACTTTTGCTGCACTTCCCTTCGCAACTTAACACACTTAATCTCCACAAAAGTTAGTCCTGTGGGTTTTAACAGGATGTCTCGAGGAACTCCCCCCACCCCCCACACCGGAAACTCGGCAACACCTTTCACTACGTAACCATGTGTGTGTGTGTGTCCGTGTGTGGTGTCCGTGTGTGTGTGTCCTGGAAAACAGCGAACTCCGGAGAAAATTCCTGCTTTATCGCACGTACAGCGGCGCACGTGACTCAGGTCACTTGTGCTTTTATGGCGATAATATCCCCACGATGGTTACTCCACTCAATGGCTACGGCAGGAGAGGGTTACGGCTGCTCGAGAAGGCACGCGAGCACAATGGGGATTCACGGAGATAAGAGAGATAACAAGGAGACAAAGGAGATATTCTGCGTCTTCTTAATGTTTGTGGAATTCGAGGTTGAATAGTTAGTTTGGGGAGGAGGGGGAGGAGAGGAGGGAGGGAGGGAGGGGGAAGGAGGAGGGAGGGGAGAGGGAGGGAGGGAAGGGGAGGGGGAGAGGGGAGGGAGGAGGGAGAGGGGGGAGGGAGAGAGAGGAGAGAGAGGGAGAGAGAGAGAGAGGAGAGAGAGAGAGAGAGAGAAGAGAGAGAGAGAGAAGAGAGGAGAGAGAGAGAGAGAGAGAGAGAGAGTATTAATAGATAGAAATGAGAGAGAGAGAGAGAGATGAGAAGAGAGAGAGAGAGAGAGAGAGGAGAGTGAGAGAGTGAGTGATGAGTGAGTGAGTGAGTGAGTGAGTGAGTGAGGAGTGAGTGAGAGAGTGAAGTGAGTGAGTGAGTGAGTTGTGAGTGATGAGTGAGTGAGTGAGTGTGAGTGAGTGAAGTGATGAGTAGTGTGTGTGTGAGTGTGTGTACGCGCGTGTATGTGTACGCGCGCGTGTGTGTGTGTGTGCATATACACTTAACGTGACGAGTTACTTTAGCGGTATAATTCTCCGCCCGCCTCAGCCCGCCTCCCGCCGCCCAGTGCAAGCCCTACCTGTGTCTGCGGCGTCGAAAGGAGACCCCGAGATGAGATAGGACGCAGAAGCCAAGCAGCCCTTCAGGAACGTCTCCATATCCGGTGATTTCAAACCAGAGAGAAGCAGTAGGTATCCGATGTAAAAGTAATAAAAAAAAATAAAAAAAAAAAAAATAATCAACAGATCACACCACTTTCGATGGCTTTCCTTTTCTATCTTTCAGTTCAGGCGCCCATCGCTGCCTGTCGGACGCGCGCACGCACACAAGCACGAGATAGTCGAGGGACAGAGTGACTTCACAAGCACACCGAAGCAGAGAACGCAGCGGCCGCCGGACTAGCGCGAGTGAGGGAGCGGCCGCGGCAGAGGGGCGTAGTGTCCACGACCAAAGTCTGAGCTACACTGAACGGGCCGCGCGGAGGTCTCGGGGTATACGTTGAGTGGAAGCGCCTTCCCTGCCCTTCCCTTCCCTCCCCTGCCCCTTGCCCTCCCCCTCGCCCCTCCCCTGGCTTCCCTTGGGCACTCTAGACAAGCTCCAGCTCCCATTCGAACTGGAGTGTAAAGCAGAGGAGGGGTTTTATTTGGGAAGAATCCGATGACGTGTACGTGGAGATTTGGTAGCGGGGTTTGCGTGGGAGGGAAAGGGGGGTTAAATTAACTCACTGGAGTATGGGTATTTTCCACACAATTTTTTTCCTGGTCCCCTCAACAATGGACACCTAATTTCTTATGAAGTTATACACCTGAAAATTTTGATAACTTCCCCATATAAACCCATTTTTATCAACTAGACGATCGTGAGCGTTTGAGATCACGACTCGACAAGGGAACTGGAGACTTCAACGCGCCACAGATAGTTCGACTTTACAGAGACACAACGCGAGATAGAAGCACGGGGTAGAAAGTGCTTCTGCAGTTCAAACAGGGACGCTGTATCACTGCATGCATTTTTTGCGTGACTTGCAGCGGCCGTTTTTCAATCCTCAGTGAAGGTGTTCATTTTTTTGGCGTGTATGAATTTGGTAAATGCACTAAGTCGAGAAAAAAAAACCGAGTGAAGTGGGAAAAAAAAGACAAGAACTCGTTGTATAACCGACTGATTCTTATGAAAAAAATACAAGACACATTATCCACCTGTAATACTTTTAAAGTGGCTTAAATTTCGACTCTGAACGTTGACTGTAAACAAGAGAATGTAACGATTTAAGAGAGACGTGAAGATTTGATGATGACGACCAGAATGATTGAGAACGAGAGAGTTATCGAGGTCAAACAAACAAACAAAAAGAAGTTTCGCTTTTCGTTCAGTGTTTACGAATGTTATTGTCAGTGTGTCACAAGCCCACCATGATATATATCTTCTCTAGACGGGAGTAATGTGAACTACAGATTATACAGGCTGTATAGACATGCACACAGACGTACAGATGTATCATGTTTGGAATATGTAACAGACAGACAAGTAATAAAGTCAGACTTTTTATACATAGATTATGAAAAAGCCTTTGAAAAAAATGACAATAAATCAAACAACACATGTGCCCGCCACATTTGAATTATTCTTAGGAAATTTGCATGTTCCCAATATAATTCCTGAAAAATACGAAATTTTCTAAGGCATGACATCTTTACCATAAAAAGTTGTAGGTCAGCAAATCCACTTTTAAATCGTGTATTCGATTTATCAGCATTCTGGTCGTCTTCTTTAAATTCAAGCTTTTTTGGCTTTGCATAAATACGAGATAAATAATTCTATCCAATAGAATATAGTTTCTTCGACTGAACACAAGACACAAGGACAGCTTCTCTCACTACCTGAGTCCTCAACACCCGGGATGGAACTGTCCTGTCGGGGCATCTGGGCGGGTTCTTAAAACAGGTTCCGAGTCTCCTTAATACGTATGGCGCTGTATTCCACTCCTGTAATTCAGCGTCGGTCCGTTATCCATAGTCTCTGAAGCATCTCGCGTAATTTATTTTATTCTTATGTCGCGTTTCGAAATTTTCTTCCCGCCAAAAGTACTTGTCCTTAGAAATTGGAGAGAGGATGTACCAGCTGATGGTTCTCGTGAGGTTTCGAATGCGGAAGTTTGGAATAAACCTTAAAACGAGCCTCTTCTGTCCTTTACCTGGTGGGACATGTCTAGCCTGTTAGCCATGGGGAACGAGGGAGGGGAGGGGGGGGTCTGTGTACCTCATACCAGCTCGTTAAGGAAGAGAGGAGAGTGTATGTCAAGCCCTTGCAGACTTGCAGGCACAAGTTAGTCCATATGTGCTTTTTTTTCGTTTTTTGAATGATTCAAATTATTTTTCATTCATCGTTTAAATTATTTTGCAATATTTCCACACACACACCTTGCTATTTTGAACGGTTCTCACTCATTTTATAGAACCCATTTTCCTCCCTATCGTTTTTTGAAATTGTCGAAGAATCAAACTTCAATCGCACTCATTTTCTTTTCGTATCACACCAATTTCAATCGCACTCCATCTTTTTTTCGAGAAAATTCATACCGCGACATTAGTGAATTATTTCGATTTTATTTCTCCCACAGCAATGTCTTCAGTGCAGAGATGCCTCTTGTGGGGTCGAGAAGGCGAACGACACGCGGTGAAACTAACGCTGAAGGCCACAAGCAAAGTCCGCGAGATCGTACATACCACGCCATTATACCGTAATTCATAATATTCTCCACAAAAAAAAAGATGAAAGCTCAATGAACGATGTGTAAAAAACACCTCAGCTCGACTCTAGAAGGAGAAAAAGACAAACGAAGTCGCCAGAGCTCGCTAGAGGGAGAAAGGTAAACCGAGTTAACCTAGATATTACTCGGTCAGAAGTCATGCTTGTGTCTGCATTCATAACCTGCGGCGCGTGCTCCGTGGCTTAAACAGTAGGCTCAAGGACACGAGAGAGAGAAAGAGAAGAAATAGGCCGATAGAATAACGTTCGGATATAAATGTTTCTAAGGTGGAATAATGGAGGTTCGTCATTCAGGGCGGCCGGTAGGATGCGTGGATGCGTAGATTTAGATGCGTGGATATAAAAGTAGGTTCGTTGTCTTCGAGGAGGCAATTAGCTGAAAATCAATTCATCGCTGGTAGATTAGAACCGATGCGCGTAGTGGTATAAAATGTGTTGAGTTCGTTGTCTTCGAGCAAGGCGCATGAAAAAAGAAAAAAAAACTGAAAATAAAAAAATACACATAAAGGAATTAGAGTGACTGCTGATTCGCACTACGAGAAAAGTCTGGCTCGTAGCTATAATTTTCTTTCTCCACGAAAGAAGGTCACACTAATTTTCCTCGAAAACAAATGGGCATCAGGGTTCGCCGAGTGTTGCCATCGCGGTGAGCCACGGTGGCAACACTACTAAAACGCAAAGATATATATAGATATACGTCATGTAGCAAAAAAGCGTATATTAGTAGAATGAACTGATGCTTGGGTAAGAATATTATATAAAAAAGAGCAAGGTGTAGTGACCGCGGGGAGGGCAAACAACATGGCGGGTGCGTGTCGCGTCTTCCCGCCTTCTCGCTGTTGTTTGTCCTCCTGAACACCAGCTCCCACCTATAATCTTATCAGCTAACTCTGCAACCTTACGTACTTCCTCAATTCTCCACGTGTTTCTGCCTCGAGAAAATTTTAATCTATCATCAATGACAGAGAAGAGGACTTTGATTCGAGTTCTATTAGGTTAGACAGTTTTACATACCGAAATAGGAGTTCAAGAACCTAACCTAACCTTCCTGTATCCCTTCTGACTGCAGGCGAGGCGGCTATCCCAGTCTTCCTCAGCCGGCCACCTAACTGGCTTCTCCTACTTACGTGACCGTAATATTACCTTAGGCTATCCTCCCACCCATCTCCAGACCATCATGTCTCTCCTTCTTCTTCCAGTTCTTCCACCTGCCTCTCCTGGTCTCCTCACTCCTCCTCTCTCTCTGTTTGTCTGTCTGTTTGTGTTAACGGCTGTCTCTCCCGGTAATATGTGTCTGTATGTTCGTTTGGATCTCGCTATCTGTCTGTCTGCTTCCCTCTCTGTCTGTCTTCTGTCCCTCTGTCTGTCTCTCTGGTCTGTCGTCTGTCTGTGTGCTCTCTGTGTTCTGTCTCTCTAAGTGTCTCCCTCTCTCTCTCTCTCTTCTGACTCTCTCTCTCTCTCTCTCTCTCTCTCTCTCTCGTACTCTGCTCTCTCTCTCTCACTCCTCTCTCTCTCTCACACACCCGTCCCTACAACACTTCCCTCCGCGCCCTCTTCCCCTCCTCCCCCGCCTTACTTCCCTCCCTCCCTCCTCCCCCCCCCTGTCCTTGCACCTTCTTCTTTCGTCCTCTCCAACCTGCGTTCGTCGCACCTTTCAGTCGGGATCTTCCCAATCACTTGAAGAGAACTACCGTGTTTTTTTCTTTCGCAACAATTGCAAAGGAACTACCGCCGGTTTCTCGTCACAATTTGTCATCGATTGATCTATTTCATCACTTACGTCCTAATTAATTATTGTCTTCTCTATTACCATCATATCACTCGTAGTAGATTTATGATCCCATCATTTAAAAAGTAGGACGAACTACCGCCTGTGGTTTTCTTTCGCAACTTGGCAAGAGGAAACGCACTACACGGATTTTTCTTTCACAATTGGACCGGCGAGAAGGCCTGCCCTGTTGCCGGTCTTGCGGTTTTCTTCACAATTGACGAAGAACTACCGTGTTTTCTATTCACGAATTGAAAGGAACGCGGCCTGCCGCCGACCCGTCCCATCTGCCCGACCACGCTGTGGTTTTTCTTTCACAATCCGCCGTAGGGACGCGTTCTACGCCCTGTTTTTCTTTCACACCTTGCCGAGAATACCGGTCTTTCTTTCACAATTGACACGAGGAACTGACGAGTTGTTTTCTTACTGGTACGACACGAGAATCTCCAATGAGGAACTACCGGTCTGTTTCTGCTTTCACCAATTGACCGAGGAACTACCGGTTTTCTGTTTGCCACAACCTGAAGATCAGGTATAGTACTACCGTGTTGTGTGCTTTTCGCAATTGACACGCTGGGACAACTAGCCGTATGCGTCTTTCCACCTTTCCACACTCGACAGGCCGACACGACTTACTCGTTCGTTTCTTTCACAACCTGACGAGGAGGACTACCGTCGTTTCTGTGTCACAAACTGAAGCGGAAACTTACCGTGTTTTCTGTGCACAATTGACGAGGAACTGCCGTGTTTTCTTTCACAACTGAGAGAACCCACTACCTCCCCCGTGTTTTTCCTTTCACAATTGACGAGCGGATAACTACCCTGGTATTCTAAATTTTCACGAACTGAAGCCCTCGGACTGGAGAGACTTACTAGTACGTTGTGTTCTTTAGGCGCAATTGCAAACAAGAAGGAGCAACCGACTACCCGGTTTCTTTCACAATTCGCGTAAGAGGAACTGGCTCCCGTACGTGTTTCTCACAATAAAACCTGCGTCGCCTGTACTCTACCGTTCTATATAGAAATTTAGACGATACATATTCACTACAAATACTGCTGTGTGTTTTTCTATAGACTTTTTAAGTCAGAGATCATTGTCTCGACACTCCCCCGTCTTACACGAAAAGCGAAGACAGCCTTTGTGACACAGGGATCTGGGCAATATCACAGCAAGCTATTTAAGAAAACAAATCGTCCCTAAACTGTGTCTTCTTTCTTCACAAATTTATTGTTCCGTTATTGTCGTATTTGTTTATCAGTTATTATCATCATTCTTTATTCCTCTATTATTATCATCATCTATTTGTTTCATTCATTATTATGCATTATTACTTCATTTATTATTATCATTATTTGTCATCATATCTCTTTATCACTTTTTCCGTATATTTTCATTATCTCATCATGCATCATATCTATGACCATCATTAAGATACGTTATTCCGCATCTATTGTTATCTATCATCTATGACCTATTACCCATTACTATTTGCTAATTATTCCACCTTGTTTTACTGTCTACTTGTTCCATTTCATTCCCCATTGTTTTGTCCCCCCCCCTGCCCCTCATTCGTTTTCATTGTCTTTTTCTCCCGATTTTATTGTCATTTCTCATTTTATGGTATCGTCATTGTTGAGCCACCGCTCTTATTAATAATTTTATCGCTTCATTCATTATTTTCTATTCTTTCTTTCACCTATTACCGTTTCGTTACTGATACATCTTTTTTAATTCCATTCTACTGCACATACTAAGTCCTTTTATCCTCTATGAATTTAACTCGTCATATTCACCTGTTTATGTGCCTCTTCATCATTCATTATCTCATTCATACACCACTGCTATTCAGTTTATCTATTCCTCTACTCGTTTCTTACCTTGCTTTTCTCACCATCACAATCTATCCTTTATTATACCCGCCTAACTATGACAAGTTTGATGCGAGGTATTAACCGATTAAAGAGTATATCATCATTATGACCGCTGTAGAGGGCGAAGGTAATAGCGAGAGTGGGCTGAAATAAAAAAAAAACAACGATCACTGTGAGACGATAAATTAACGGATGAGTAATAATTTTGAGATCTGACCTCAATTCTGACTAGAAAGAGGCCACCCAAAACTAGCTCATTACCTTTGACCTGACCTGACTTCACGCACTGATTGGGGAATTCCCGGACTGAAGGGTTCACTTGGCGTGGTTGTAGCCTCCAGGGATGTTGTAGCGGGGGTTTTGGTGTGTTGTGTGGTTGTTATCCAGCCAGTTGTTGAATCAGCCTAAACTTTTGAAGCAAAATGTATACCGACTGCATGGCTATGTGTACATTCACGCGCGTATACACAAAAAACTGTTAGTTTTTTGTTTTTTTTTTTTTTTTTTTTGTTTTTACATTATATTGAGACGAATCCAGAACGTGTATATTATTCGCTAATTAAAACTGCTTCTGTGTCTGTTTCTCTCTTCCCTGTCTCTGTAGCTTGTCCTGTCTCGCTCTAGTTCTCTCGCTCGTCTCTCTCTCTCTCTCCCTTCTCTCTCTTCTCTCTCCTCTTTCTCTCTCTCGTCTACGCTCTCTCTCTCATCTCGTACTCTTCTCTCTCTCGCTCGTCTCTCTCTCTCTCTTTCTCTCTTTTCTCTCTCTCTCTCTGCGTCCCTCTCCCTACCCTCTCCCTTCCCCCCTCCCCCTCAGCCTGCCCCCCTCTTTCCTCTCTCCTCCTCTCTGTGGCGTCCCCCTTCTCCCTCCCCCCGCTCTCCTCTGCTCCCTTCTGCCCAAGCGGGGTGATGACATTCCTAAAATATCCACTCCCCTAACGAGATGCTTGTACAGGCCAGAATAACGGTAAATACAGCCTGTTTTGACATAAGAGTAAAAGTTCAGACCCGGGTTAATTGTCATGGTGCGAGCCTGAAGTATTGGAACTGTAGCCTTGACAGAACACCAGAGAAGCCGTCACGTGGACAATAAGGGATGTGCACGCCGGCGCCAGTTGTTATCGGCCAAGCTGGGAGGTCCCATGGTTGTGGCTGTTACAATTATTCACGTGACTGGGAGGGGAGTCCTATGGTGTGCGGTTCTGTATGTATCTGTCTGTACATACGATGCTAATATCGTTCTATCGTATCTATCTATCCTATCTACCTATCTGAGTGCTATCTAGTCTATGGCATTATCTATCAGTATATCTAGTATAGTGTTCGGGAATATAGGACGCAGGCTATTGGGCTTGGGCCATCGTGGTGGGCTACGGCGGCGTGTGCGTCCTGTTGTGTGACTGCTCTGCTACACAGGACGCGCACCACTACCCCCATTCCCCCTCCCGCCCGCGACAACGATGACCGATTGCCCCTTCCTCTGGCCGTGGTTACCGTACTGCGCCGAATCGCCTGCGGAGGAGGACGCCCTGCGCGACGTGGGGCCGCCGAGGAATCCTTGAGGCAGACAACGCCGCCCCCCCCCCACGGAGATGCGCAGCTGAGACGGCCGTGCAACTTCGCAACGCTGCCTCCCCCTCGACAAGAGGCCGACCTTCGAATACCAGCGTGAGTACTTGGTATTCGAGGCAGGGAGCTCGGTTGACCCTTTGCCTTCCCGTTCTCCCTTCCGCTCTCCCTCTCGCTCTCTGTCTTTCTCTGTCTCTCTGCGCTGTCTGTTTTCTGTCTGTCTGTCTGTCTCCTCTCTCTCTGTCTGTCTGTCTCTCTGTCTCTCTCTCTCTCTCTCTCTCTCTCTCTCTCTCTCTCTCTCTCTCTCTCTCTCTCTCTCTCTCTCTCTCTCTCTCTCTCTCTCTCTCTCTCTCTCTCTCTCTCTCTCTTCTCCTCCTTCCTCGTCTGCGTCTTCCCTCTCGTCTCTGATTCGTTTCTTTCCTCCTTTGCTACTTTCGTTTTTTTTCATTTTCTCTGAACTTTCTCTTTCTCCGTATGTATCGATGCTTCTGTGTCTCTCTTCTATCTTTATTCTTCTCCTTCTTCCTTTCCCTTACCCTCACTCTCTCCCTCTCCCTCACCCATACCTTCTTCCTCCCTTCTCCACCTCATCCCTCCCCTCTCCTCCTTCCCCTCTCTCCCTCCCCCTTACCCTCACTCTCTCCCTCCCTTACCCCTCATCCCTCCCTACCCTACCCTCTCCCTCCCCCTCCCTCCCTACCCCTATCCTCCCTCCCTTCCCGCGGCCCTCCCTCCCCTCCCTCCCCTCCCTCCCCTCCCCTCTCCCCTCTGCTCCCCTCCCTCTCCCTCCCCTCCCTCCCCCCTCCCTCCCCTCCCTCTCCCTTCTCCCTCCCTCCCTCCCTCCCGCGGCCCTCCAAGCAGAGGCGGACGGGGTCAAGCTCCTCGCACTCAACGGGAAAGGTTGGATGACCACTCGCGAGGCGGCGGCGCTTCGGTCTGGCTCCCTTAGCTCCCTCTCGCCCTCCCTCCCTCCCTCCTTTCTTCCTTGTGTCTCTGTGTCTATGTGTCTCTGTGTCTGTCTTCTCCCTTTCTTCCTTGTGTCTCTGTGTCTCTGTCTCTCCCTCCCTCCTTTCTTCCTTGTGTCTTTCTTCCTTCCTCCCTCCCTCCCTCCTATCTTCCTTGTGTCTCTCTTTCTTCCTCCCTCCCCCCTCCCTCCTTTCTTCCTTGTGTCTCTTTCTTCCTCCCTCCCTCCCTCCTTTCTTCCTTTGTGTCTCTGTGTCTATGTGTCTCTTCCTCCCTACCTCCCTACCTCCTTTCTTCCTTGTGTCTCTCTTTCTTCCTCCCTCCCACCCTCCTTTCTTCCTCGTGTCTCTCTTTCTTCCTCCCTCCTTCCCTACCTCCTTTCTTCCTTGTGTCTCTGTGTCTATGTGTCTCTTCCATCCTTTCTTCTTTGTGTCTCTGTGTCTCTTCCTCCCTTTCTTCGTGTCTCTGTGTCTTTGTCTCCCTCCCTCCCTCCTTTCTTTCTTGTGTCTCTGTGTCTATGTGTCTCTTCCTCCCTTTCTTCCTTGTGTCTCTGTGTGTCTCTCCCTCCCTTTCTTCCTTGTGTCTATGTGTCTCTTCCTCCCTTTCTTCCTTGTGTCTCTGTGTGTCTCTCCCTCCCTTTCTTCCTTGTGTCTCTGTGTCTCTTCCTCCCTTTCTTCCTCATGTCTCTGTGTCTCTTCCTTCCTATCTTCGTGTCTCTGTGTCTCTTCCTCCCTCCCTCCCTCCTTTCTTCGTGTCTCTATCTCCCTCCCTTCGTTCCTTCGAGTCTCTGTGTCTCTTCCTTCTTTTCTTCCTTGTGTCTCTATTTCCCTTCCTCACTCCCTTCCTCTTGTTTCTCTCTCCCTCCCTTCCTTCCTTCCTCGTGTCCCTGTCTCCCTGGTGGGAGATGAAAGGGTGGAAGTGAGGAGAGAGGTGGAAGAAGGGAAGAGAGAGGGTGGAAAGGAGGAGAGAGGATGGAAGGGAAGAGGAGAGGAAGGAGGAGAGGGAGAAAGGAGGAGGGAGAGGTGAGGAGAGGGTGGAAGGAGGGTGGGTGGAAGGGAGGAGCAAGGCAAGAGAGGTGGAAGGTACAATTTTGTTTTATTCATTTGCAAACATTCACACACACACACAAATATGTACAAATATTCGCACACACACAGACACACACACACACTCACTTACGCACACACACATATATATGCTGATATACGTATTCATTTGTTTGTCTATCCATCTATCCATTCCTTTATCCAATTATCAATCTATCAATATTACATTATTACATTCATTTATCTACTTGACCGCTTTAGTATTCCTATCTCCTATCTATCTCTCTTTCTCTCTCTCCCTCTTTTTTTTCATCTATACACCAATTTCCTGAGAGAGGAAAGAAATAACCCTCCTTTAGTATTCCTATCTCCTATCTATCTCTATTTCTCTCTCTCCCTCCTTTTCTTCATTCATATACCAATCACCCGAGAGAGGAAAAAGGAAAAAAATATAAATAAATAACGGCGATACTAATTATATACACGACTCGAATAAACAAAACTACCCATTAACAAACAGAAGATGATAATTAAGAAAATAAGATAATTAAAAAAAAAAGTTATCAATTAAATTTTACGTTGAAATCAGCAGGAATTTAACCAAGGGAGAGAGGGAAGAGAGCGAGAGTAGTTCTGAAAGTAAGAGTTAGAAATTTAGAATAAGAAGGAAGGGAGAAAAGGGACAAGGGAGAAGGGAGTGATGAATGAGGTAGAAAGGTACAGGGGGGTTAGGAAAGGAAGGGTAGGAGGGGAGCGAGAGGAGGGAGAGAGGAAGAGAGAGATGTGAGGGAGAGAGTGGAAGAGAAAAGAAAATTGACATCGACTGTGAAAGTAAGAGTAAGTGCAATATAGAATTAGAAAGAGGGATAGAAGGGAGATAGAAAGACACTTAATGTAGAAAAGGGAATAGGAAGGGAGGAGATACAATGAACGTGAATGAGTGGAGAAAGGAACTGAAGTAAAAATAAAACGAAATAATTGACAGTGATCCTGAAAGTAAGAGTAAGTGCAATATCGAATTATAAAGAAGGGAGATAGAGAAGACACTCGATGTAGAAAAGGAAATAGGGAATAAAAGGAGATACAATGAGCATGAGTGAGTGAAGAGAGTTAAAATAAACGTAAAAATAAAACGAGATAATTGACAGTGATCCTGAAAGTAAGAGGAGATAAGAAGACACTCGAAAAGCGAATAGGGAATTGAGCATGAGTGAGTGAAAGAGTTAAAATAAAAGTAAAAATAAAAAAAATAATTGACAGTGATCCTGAGAGTAAGAGTGAGTGCAATATCGAATTATAAAGAAGGGAGATGGAAGGGAGATAGAGTAGACACTTAATGTAGAAAAGGGAATAGGAAGGGAGGAGATACAACGAACGTGAATGAGTGGAGAAAGGAACTGAAGTAAAAATAAAACGAGATAATTGACAGTGATCCTGAAAGTAAGAGGGAGATAGAGAAGACACTCGATGTAGAAAAGCGAATAGGGAATAGGAGGAGATACAATAAACATGAGTGAGTGAAGAGAGTTAAAATAAACGTAAAAATAAAACGAGATAATTGACAGTGATCCTGAAAGTAAGAGGGAGATAGAGAAGACACTCGATGTAGAAAAGGAAATAGGGAATAAAAGGAGATACAATGAGCATGAGTGAGTGAAGAGAGTTAAAATAAACGTAAAAATAAAACGAGATAATTGACAGTGATCCTGAGAGTAAGAGTGAGTGCAATATCGAATTAAAAAGAAGGGAGATGGAAGGGAGATAGAGAAGACACTTAATGTAGAAAAGGAAATAGGAAGGGAGGAGATACAACGAACGTGAATGAATGGAGAAAGGAACTGAAGTAAAAATAAAACGAGATAATTGACAGTGATCCTGAAAGTAAGAGTAAGTGCAATATCGAATTATAAAGAAGGGAGATAGAGAAGACACTCCGATTAGAAAAGGAATAGGGAATAAAAGGAGATACAATGAGCATGAGTGAGTGAAGAGAGTTAAAATAAACGTAAAAATAAAACGAGATAATTGACAGTGATCCTGAAAGTAAGAGGGGGAGAAGAGAAGACACTCGATGTAGAAGAGCGAATAGGGAATAGGAGGAGATACAATAAACATGAATGAGTGAAGAGAGTTAAAATAAACGTAAAAATAAAACGAGATAATTGACAATGATCCTGAGAGTAAGAGGGAGATAGAGAAGACACTCGATGTAGAAAAGGAAATAGGGAATAAAAGGAGATACAATGAGCATGAGTGAGTGAAGAGAGTTAAAATAAACGTAAAAATAAAACGAGGTAATTGACAATGAGAGTAAGAGTAAGAGTGAGTGCAAAGACAGCTGGCTCCTTGGCTCTCGGTGAGTCGGTTCCTCCCAGACAAGACATTCTGTGGCGTCTTGGCGTGGGGGGGGGGTGAGGAGTGGGGGGGGGGGGGAGTGGAGAGGAGAAGGGGTAGTAGGGGAGTCCTTTTACGTTGGAGCAAGGAGAGGGAGGGGGGTGGGGAGGAGAGGGGGTAGTAGGGGAGTCCTTTACGATGGGGGGTGAGGAGTGGGGGAGGGGGGTGGGGGTGGGGAGGAGAGGGGTAGTAGGGAATCCTTTACGATTGAGCAAGGGAGGGGGTGTAGGGGAGTGGAGAAGGGGGTGTAGGGGAGTAGGAGTTGGGGGGAGGGAGGTGGAGGAAGGGAGAGGGGGTAGTAGGGGAGTCCTTAGAGAGGGAGGGGGGGGGGGAGTGGAGAAGGGGGTAGGGGAGTCCTTTGCGATGGGGGTGAGGAGTGGGGAAGTGGGAGAAGGGGGTAGTAGGGGAGTCCTTTACGGTGGAGTAAGGTAGAAGGAGAGGGGGGTGGGGGGAGTGTAGAGGGGGTGTAGGGGAGTAAGGAGTTGGGGGAGGAGGTGGAGAAGGAGGGTAGTAGGGAGTCCTTAGAGAGGGAGGGGGGGAGGTGGAGAAGGGGTAGTAGGGGAGTCCTTTGCGATGGGGTGAGGAGTGGGGAAGTGGAGAAGGGGGGTGTAGGGAGTCCTTTACGATGAGCAAGGTAGGGGAAGGGGGTGGGGGAGTGGAG
>NW_020869894.1:604071-611571 GCF_003789085.1 Penaeus vannamei
GACAGAACAAAGACAGAGAGATAAAATAATCATACCTTTATTTATATATGTAATAAATTATAATAATAAATTAATAAATTATATATTAATAAATTAATAAATTAATAAAATTTGTCTTATGTCGTCCTAAATGGTCGCGATTCTAGATAAAACAAAGACAGAACAAAGACAAGAGAGATAAAATAATCATACCTTTATTTAAGACATCTCTGTCCAGCGTAATCCCATTAAAAAAATAAAAAAAAGTCTATCAGCATTTTGAATTATGTTTCAATAACTGTTTACTCGCTGAAAGAGGGCCGTATTGAGTCAGCTGGGGAAAGTACACCCTTCCCTGGGTACACACGTTATCAGCTTAAGTGGTAAGTCATGTCTCTGTTATCTTTATACTGTTATAAGTTTTTCATGACTTAAGACTCGGGGAAATAATCGAGAAATATAGAAAGTATAAAGATAACGCAGATAAGATCATAAGTAATCTGATACACATGTCTTTTATCTTGATTAAAAGCTTGTGGAAAGATGTTTATGGAAAGGTGAGGGAAAGTAGAAATATAAATATTGATTGACAGATCTGAATGAAAATGTATTCGGTGTATACAAAGATTATTATATTCTTTCTTATTAAACACTATACTATGGTTGTTCTTCTGGACTCATTTTCCCCCTTAAAATTTGCAAAATGTGTCGATTTATATATATTTTTACCGGTAATTTTGATTTAATCTTTGATGGAGCAACACTCACCATCTTTCAGAGAGTAATGCAACATTTCTTCTTTTCTCCGTCTGTCTGCCTTTTATCTATCTCTGTGACTCTGTCTGTCTGTCTCTGTTTCTATCTCTTTCTCTGCCTCTGTCTTTGCTTCTGTCTCTGTCTCTGTCTCTTTCTCTGTATATGTGTCTGTCTCTGTCTCTCTCCCTCTCCCCCCTTCTCTTTTTCTCCCTCTCTCTCTATCTATCTATCTATCTATCTATCTATCTCGTTCCATTTTTTATCTTCTATGACACCAAGAACCGCCAACCACGAAAGGAATATAATAATTCGAAATTCATGACACTATGTGATCACTGTCTCTCGCTGGGAAATCACGTGACAGGGAGTCAAGGCGTGTGACTGTCGTGCACTGAAGAAATTATCACAGGGAAGTCCTTTTTCATATTGCTGTTGCTATTATCGGTCGAATAAGGGATCAGACGGTCGAGTTTTCCTGCTTGTAAATATCTGAGATCTGTCTGAAGGTTTTATCATGGCTTAATGGTGATGAGTATTTGTTCACATATCCTTATTTTTATTGTTATTATTGTTTCTCGGATTCCTGAGACGCGAGAAGTTATCTTTGGACAAACCAGTACATGGTCTTCTGGTCATATATGGCGGCTGTGGTATATTATCAGGTGTATTTGTGATGCAATGTACTCTTGTCCCCCAGTTCTGTGTTTATCTGTCTCTTTGTCAGTCTCTGCTTGTCTGTCTTGTCTGATTGTCTGTTTGTCTCTGCCTCTGTCTCGCTCTCGCTCTCTTTCTCTCTCTTCTTCTTTTTTTTTTCTCTCTTTCGTCTCTCGTCTCTCTCTCTCTCTCTCTCTCTCTCTCTCTCTCTCTCTCTCTCTCTCTCTCTCTCTCTCTCTCTCTCTCTCTCTCTCTCTCTCTCTCTCTCTCTCTCTTCTCTCTCTTCTTCCCTCCCACCTTCATCCTCAATCCTCACCTCCACCCTCCCCCCTCCCCCCCCTCCCACCCTCACTCCACCCTCCCACCCTCACTCCCTCTGTATACATACACGTTTTTACGGGTATACCTCACCCTCCGTCTATCATATACCTAAACCTCACCTATAAATAAACAACAGGTATTAATAACACCCTCTGTCTTAGTAATCTGCGACATATGCTTCAGCCTACATCTTGTTTAAGTAACAAAAACAAAAACTGGAATCTCAAATGCGAAGGTTTACAGAACTTGGGTTGGCCTAAAACTGATCTTTTTTTTTCTTTAGTCGTACCTACTGAATTCGTGAGATGAATCAAACAAAAATGTTTAGAAAAAAATTGAATACTTGTTGTTTGTTAGTGGATAAAAAAAAGTGTCGATCACAAACACACGCACACACATATCCACACATCCAGACACACAATGACACACACATCACACACATCCACACACACACACACACACACAATCCACACACACACACACACACACGCAATTCACACACACACACACACACACACACACATCCACACACACACAATCACACACACACACACACACACATCACATCCACACATCCACATCCACATCACACACATCTACATCCACATAAACACACACGCACCTACATCCATACACACACACACGCACACGAGTAGAAGAAAAAAAAAACAAAACTTCATTGAAAAGGAAACACACACAGAGACAGACAAACACAAAATTGAGGATCGATACAGTCACTCTCCAGTAAGTAATGTGACCACAAAATATAACCAGTAACATCAGCCATTTTCTCGCCTATTGAACACATGAATAAAATATTCTCATGTTTAAAAAAGTAACTTGTCTCCCATTGAAATTGAGAAAAGAGAGAGAGAGAGAGATGAGAGAGAGAGAGAGAGAGATTTGAGTCTGTCGAGAGAGAGAGAGAGAGAGAGAGAAGAGAGAGAGAGAGAGAGAGAGAGAGAGAGAGAGAGAGAGAGAGAGGAGAGAGAGAGGAGAGAGAGAGAGAGAGAGAGAGAGAGAGAGAGAGAGAGAGAGAAGTGAGAGAGAGAGAGAGAGAGAGAGAGAGAGAGAGAGGAGAGAGAGAGAGAGAGAGAGAGAGAGAGAGAGAGAGAGAGAGAGAGAGAGAGAGAGAGAGAGAGAGAGAGAGAGAGAGAGAGAGAGAGAGAGAGAGAGAGAGAGAGAGAGAGAGACAGAGAGACAGAGAATGAAAGTGAAAGTGAGAGAAGAAGAAAGAGAGAGAGAGTGTCTGAGAGAAAGAGAGAGAGAGAGAGAGAGCAAGAGAGAAGAAATGAAGTCAGCCAGAAAAAAAAGAGAGACGAAAAAAGAAATTAAACGGAAAGAAATAAAGAAAAAAAAGAAAATAAAGAAAAAGCAACGAAAGAACCACACACACAGGCAGCGGTGGCATGAGCACTCGCACTTTCCATGTGGTATGTAGGACAACGACGAATAGGAACTCGTACCCTTATGCAACATGCAACATACACGGTCCCGAGCACGCCACCTGACTCGCTGATGGCGTATTGCTATGCAAGTTGAGGCCCACGAAAGCACTGAAGTGAAAGTAATGGGTCGAGCACTCAGCTGTTGCAAAGGGAATTGAACCCTTTCCCAGTTATGACGCGAGGATAACCTTGACTCCCCGGTTATTGCATATGAATGGCTTTCGATTTTGCAATTCCGGGACGCGGCGGAGCGTTCTCGAAGCGCGTGTCGGTCTATGGAAAGGATTCGATTCTTTTATTTTTCTATCTTTTATTAATTTTTAAGAGGCGGCGGAGCGTTCTCGAAGCGCGTGTAGGTCTATGGAAAGGATTCGATTCTGTTATTTTTTCTATCTTTTATTGATTTTTAAAGAGGCGGCAAAACATTCTCTAAGCGTGTGTAGGTCTATAGAAAGGATTCGATTCTTTTATTATTCTTTAAGACGAAACAAAACATTCTCTAAGCGCACGTGGGTCTATAGAAAGGATTCGATTCTTTTATTATTCTTTAAGACGAAACAAAACATTCTCTAAGCGCGTGTAGGTCTATGGAAAGGATTCGATTCTTTTATTCTTCTATTGAAACGAAACGAAACATTCTCTAAGCCCGCGTGGATCTATAGAAAGGATTCGATTCTTTTATTAATTTTTAAGACGCGGCAAAACATTCTCTAAGCGCACGTGGATCTATAGAAAGGATTCGATTCTTTTATTAATTTTTAAGAACGAAACAAAACATTCTCGAAGCGCGTGTCGGTCTATGGAAAGGATTCGATTCTTTTTATTAATTTTTAAGACGCGGGCGGAGCATTATCTAAGCGCGTGTAGGTCTATAGAAAGGATTCGATTCTTTTATCATTCTTTAAGACGAAACAAAACATTATTTAAGCGCACTTGTCTGTAGAAAGGATTCGATTCTTTTATTAATCTTTAAGACGCGGCAAAAACATTCTCTAAGCGCATGTAGGTCTATAGAAAGGATTCGATCCTTTTACTAATTTTCAAGACGCGGGAAAACATTCTCTAAGCCTGCGTGGATCTATGGAAAGGATTCGATTCTTTTATTCTTCTATTGAAACGAAACGAAACATTCTCTAAGCGATTCTTTTATTCATTTTTAAGACGCGGCAAAGCATTCTCTAAGCGCGTGTCGGTCTATAGAAAGGATTCGATTCTTTTATCATTCTTTAAGACGAAACAAAACATTATCTAAACGTACGTGTCTATAGAAAGGATTCGATTCTTTTATTATTCTTTAAGACGCTGCAAGACATTCTCTAAGTGCACGTGGGTCTGTGGAAAGGATTCGATTCTTTTATTAATCTTTAAGACGAAACAAAACATTCTCTAAGCGCGTGTCGGTCTATAGAAAGGATTCGATTCTTTTATTCATTTTTAAGACGCGGCAAAACATTCTCTAAGAGCATGTAGGTCTATAGAAAGAATTCGATTCTTTTATTATTCTTTAAACCGAAACAAAGCATTCTCTAAGCGCACTAAGGTGTAGAAAGGATTCGATTCTTTTATTATTCTTTAAGACACAGCGAGACATTCTCTAAGCGCGTGTAGGTCTATGGAAAGGATTCGATTCTTTTATTATTCTATTGAAACGAAACGAAACATTCTCTAAGCGTGCGTGGGTCTGTAGAAAGGATTCAATTCTTTTATTATTCTTTAAGACGCGGCAAAACATTCTCTAAGCACACGTGTCTGTAGAAAGGATTCGATCCTTTTATCTATTTTTAAGACGCGGCAAAACATTCTCTAAGCGCATGTAGGTCTATAGAAAGGATTCGATTCTTTTATTAATTTTTAAGACGCGGCGAAGCATTCTCTAAGTGCACGTGGGTCTATGGAAAGGATTCGATTCTTTTATTCTTCTATTGAAACGAAACGAAACATTCTCTAAGCGCACGTGTCTCTAGAAAGGCTTCGATCTTTTATTATTCTTTAAGACGCGGCGAAGCATTCTCTAAGCGCGTGTAGGTCTATGGAAAGGATTCGATTCTTTTATTATTCTTTAAGACGCGGCAAAACATTCTCTAAGCGCATGTAGGTCTATAGAAAGGATTCGATTCTTTTATTAATTTTTTAGACGCGGCAAAACATTCTCTAAGCCTGCGTGGATCTATAGAAAGGATTCGATTCTCTGATTCTTCTTTAAGACGAAACAAAACATTCTCTAAGCCTGTGTGGTCTATAGAAAGGATTCGATTCTTTTACTAATTTTTAAGACGCGGCAAAACATTCTCTAAGTGACCGTGGGTCTATAGAAAGGATTCGATTCTTTTATCATTCTTTAAGACGAAACAAAGCATTCTCTAAGCGCACGTGGGTCTATGGAAAGGATTCGATCCTTTTATTCTTCTATTGAAACGAGACGAAATATTCTCAAAGCCCGCGTGGATCTATAGAAAGAATTCGATTCTTTTATTATTCTTTAAGACGAAACAAAACATTCTCTAAGCGCACGTGTCTGTAGAAAGGATTCGATTCTTTTATTAATTTTTAAGACGCGGCGGAGCATTCACTAAGCGCATGTAGGTCTATAGAAAGGATTCGATTCTTTTATTATTCTTTAAGACGAAAAAACATTCTCTAAGCGCACGTGTCTATAGAAAGGATTCGATTCTTTTATTATTCTTTAAGACGAAACAAAACATTCTCTAAGCGCACGTGGGTCTATAGAAAGGATTCGATTCTTTTATTAATTTTTAAGACGCGGCGGAGCATTCTCTAAGCGCGTGTAGGTCTATAGAAAGGATTCGATTCTTTTATTCTTCTATTGAAACGAAACGAAACATTCTCTAAGCCCGCGTGGATCTATAGAAAGGATTCGATTCTTTTATTAATTTTTAAGACGCGGCGAAGCATTCTCTAAGCGCACGTAGGTCTATAGAAAGGATTCGATCTTTTTTTCTTCTATTGAAACGAAACAAAACATTCTCTAAGCGCACGTGTCTGTAGAAAGGATTCGATTCTTTTATTAATTTTTAAGACGCGGCAAAACATTCTCTAAGCGCACGTGGGTCTATAGAAAGGATTCGATTCTCTGATTCTTCAAACGTCTATAGTTCATAAGGTATTCGATTCTCGGTGAAAAGAAAATGGGATTCAGACGCTTATGAAGTCTATCGCCGTTATACGAACAAGGTTAAATAGAACGTAATATTTTTTCACTCCTAATTAACGTTTTAGCGAAGGGAAATGAACAGAATAGATACGAATAAAAAGAGGATTAGTAATCCATTCATTTTCTCTGAACATAAATCTGCGTCTGGTATCGAGAATATTTTTTTTTTTTTTTTTTTTTTTTTTTTTTGCAGCGTCTAAACTTCTAAATAAAACCACTTTTATTTAGAATTTATTTATTTGTATTTTATTTATTTTTATTTTTCTTTAAATTTTCTTTAGTTTTATTTTTTTATTTATTTATTTTATTTTTATTTAGTTTTATTTAGGGGAAGCTTCTAAATATAACCAGTGTGAGATTTTTTTTTTTTTTTTTTTTGTCTAACGTTATACATCAATCATTCACTATTAAAATGGGTATATATGCTCTTATGACATAGATTGATCGATAGATTGGGTAGATGGGAAGCATAGATAGATGGATTGGATAGACTGATAGATAGATGATAGACTGATAGATAAATGGATTGGAAAGACTGATAGATAGATGATAGACTGATAGATAGATGGATCTGATAAATGAATTGGAAGACTGATAGATAGATGATAGACTGATAGATAATGAATTGGAAAGACTGATAGATAGATGATAGACTGATAGATAGATGGATTTGATAAATTGAGAGATGGATTCGATAGACTGATAGATAGATTGGATAGACTTATAGATGGATTGGATAGACTGATAGATAGATGGATTGGATAGACTGATAGATAGATTTGGATAGACTGATAGATAGATGTAGATACGGATAGATGAGATAAAAGCATTTAGATAGACGGATAGATAGATCGGTTGAAAAGCAAGAGGGATAAATAGATAAGTAAACAGAAAAATAGACTGAAATAAAGGAGGATGGTTTAGATCGATTGATAGATAGATAGATAGATAGATAGATAGATGGATAGATGGACAAAGAGTTATATAAATGGATAGATTTACAACCAAACCAGATGAATAAATAGTTTTTTTTATCTTTTATTTATTTATGGATTTCGATAAATAGTAAAGCTCAAATATATATACACAATTCTAGTCATTGACAAGCATATCTTTATTCACGAATATTAGCCAATCACAGCAAAGCTTGCCAACCGGCTTTTAACCAAT
>NW_020869894.1:616571-619071 GCF_003789085.1 Penaeus vannamei
GCTGCTGAGTAAGGTGCTGTTGGCTGAAGTGCTGCTGAAGTGTCATAAATTCAGATATTATATGTCTACCATACCCTATTGTATTAGACACTTACATGATAACTTTGCAAAATGACAATTTTACCTTTGTAACTATAACTTTCCTTAATAAACTCTTTATCGTTATTATTATTATTATTATTATTATTTATTATTATTATCATTATTATCGTTATTATTATTATTATTATTATTATATTATTATTATCGTTATTATTATTATCATTATCATTAGTATTATTATTACCAAAAAAAGTGTTGCTAACTTCGAATTCGTTAACTAAAATGGCGGTTATTCGTTTAATTGTGAATTTCGAAGACAGAGAAGATTTACCAAAGCATTTATGAATTACATTGATGTGTTTTCAATATTCGTCTATCCCTTTATTTAGATTTGTTTGTATTAAGTGTATTAGTTGTCTTAACAGAATCAATTAAATGGATAGACTTATACAAAGGGATTACAGTTCTTTGCCGTCACTACTAACAATAAATGAGATTCACACACTGACTGTTCCTGTCCTAAAAAAAACACATCGACATTTAATTTCTTCCTTCTCTCAAATTGGGCAATTTACAAACGTGTTTTACCTATTTACTTACCTTATGAACTATCCCCATTCGCTCGTTATACACAAATGTTCATGTACATCCAGTCTTTTCTTGTTTATATATAAGATTGTCCACAAGTTAGTAGAACAGGTTACTCACACTAACAAATCATAATGAATGTCTTACAAACTCATTCACAGGACGATTATTCACAAGTTAAACTCATTCACAGGACGGAGCAGGACGGTTATTTGGACGGTTATTCACAAGTCAAACTCATTCACACTTCAAACTCATTCACAGGTTTCATTCAGGACGGTTATTCACAAGTCAAACTCATTCACAGGACGGTGTTAAACTCATTCCCAGGACGGTTATTCACAAGTCTTCACAGTCAAACTCATTCACAGGACGGTTATTCACAAGTCAAACTCATTCATTCACAGGACGGGCTCACAAGTTAAACTCATTCCCAGGACGGTTATTCACAAGTCAAACCATTCACAATTAAACTCATTATTCACAAGTCAAACTCATTCACAAGTCCCCGGTTATTCACAAGTTAAAACTCATTCCAGGACGGTTATTCACAAGTTAAACTCATTCACCAAGTTAAAATTACGGTTTATTCAAGAGGACGGTTATTCACAAGTTAAACTCATTCACAAACGGTTATTCACAAGTCAAACTCATTCACAAGTTAAACTCATTCCCAGGACGGTTATTCACAAGTCAAACTCATTCACAAGTTAAACTCATTCCCAGGACGGTTATTCACAAGTTAAACTCATTCACAGGACGGTTATTCACAAGTTAAACTCATTCCCAGGACGGTTATTCACAAGTCAAACTCATTCACAAGTTAAACTCAATTCACAGGACGGTTATTCACAAGTTAAACTCCATTCCAGGACGGTTATTCACAAGTCAAACTCATTCACAAGTTAAACTCATTCACAGGACGGTTATTCACAATTAAACTCATTCCCAGGACGGTTATTCACAAGTTAAACTCATTCCAGGACGGTTATTCACAAGTCATTCACAAGTAAACTCATTCACAGGACGGTATTCACAAGTTAAACTCACAGGACGGTTATTCACAAGTTAAACTCATTCCCAGGACGGGATTCACAAGTTAAACTCAACACATTCACAAGTTAAACTCATTCCCAGGACGGGTTCACAAGTTAAACTCATTCCCAGGACGGTTATTCACAAGTCAAACATTCATTCACAAGTTCCCAGGATTCACAAGGTCAACGGTTATTTCACAAGTTAAACTCATTCCCAGGATTATTTAAGGTTAAACTCATTCACAGGACGGTTATTCACAAGTTACTCCTCACAGGACGGTCACAAGTCAAACTCATTCACAAGTTAAACTCATTCGGTCACAAAAACTCATTCAACGCAGGAATTCACAAAGGAATTCACAAGACGGTTATTCACAAATCTCATTCACAAGTTAAACTCATTCCAGGACGGTTATTCACAAGTCATTCACAAGTCATTATATTCACAAACTCATTCCCAGGACGGTTATTCACAAGTCAATCTCATTCACAAGTTAAACTCACTCCCAGGACGGTTATTCACATATCAAACTCATTCACAAACGGTTATTCACAAGTTAAACTCAGACACACCGACCGCATTCATTCACAGTCACAAGCTAGGCGTATACTGTAAGAAGCGGCTACTCCTGACCCAGTTACAAGCTAATTGCCGGAGTCCTGATGGTGCTCGCAGAGGCCTATGGGTCATACAGGATACTAGATAGAACCTAATACCATGTTTTATATATATATATATATATATATATATATATATATATATATATATATATATATATATATATATATGTGTGTGTGTGTGTGTGTGTGTGTGTGTGTGTGTGTGTGTGTGT
>NW_020869894.1:624071-638281 GCF_003789085.1 Penaeus vannamei
GGATCTTCTGCAATACGAATGAATACTGTGAACACGAAATGATTTATTATTACGTTTGGAAATAATTCAACAAGTTATACCTTAAGCTCTTTTCATTCTGGTCGTAAATAATTCAATAGAAATGAAAAGGAACTAGTAATTCCTGTGTGACGGGTCAGAGTGTCTCTGGGTCACACGAAACTGCACTTTCGAAGTATACTGTATTTTAACACTGTTACAGTTGTTCACAGTTGGACCATGACTAGCGCGTGTGTAAGGAAAAAGTGTTCTCTTTTTGTATCAACCTTTTTTTGCGCCTTCAATGTGTCTTAACCTTTTCTTATCCATCTTTCTATCTTTTTCTTCCCCCTCCCCCCCGCTCTCTCTTTCTTTCTCTCCCCTAACCCCACCTCTCTCTCGCTCGCTCTCTTTCTCTTTCCTCCCTCTCCTTCCTTCCTTCCTTCCTTCCTTCCTTCCTTCCTTCCTTCCTTCCTTCCTTCCTTCCTTCCTTCCTTCCTTCCTCCCTCCCTCCCTACCTCCTTCCTTCCTCCCTCCCTCCCTACTCCCTCCCTTCCTTCCTTCCTTCCTTCCTTCCCTACATGTGGTTAAGAGAAATTCAGTAAAATGTGGTTTCTTTTGACTAAGAAAAGAAAGAGGAAATAGGCAGTGGTAACCTGCATTATAACTTCCTTTGTGAGGAAACAAACATAAATTATACAAGAAGGTTTTCAAACTCTCTCTTTACCTTGTTCACGGTATATATATATTTTTTTCTCTCATTTTTTTTCCTCTTTTTTGTGGAAGTCAAGGGAAGTATTTAAGTCATTTCTTACCAATTATAGTCTTTATCTCTCTTTTTCTTGCTCTCTATTTGTCTTTATTCTGTTCTTACAAAGGAAATGCCAGATATATACACTGTGACTCAGGATACAAGAGTTCCTTCTTAAACTATTTCCTTTTTTTTTGTTCATTTTTTTCTCTTCGTTGGCACTTTCTTTGTATGTTCCGGCCTCGTATATAAGAAACAAGGTCTCTTTTTCATTATCTTTTTTTTCTCGAAAGCACTGATAATGGTGTTGCTTTATGAGCACAAGGTGGATAAGGCTCCAGGAAATAGCAAAAATATTTTAATTGTCCATTTCTCTATCTACGTGATATGTGTCAGCTATCGTTTACCTGTTTGTTTATCTGTATCTATATATGTATCTCCATTTATATTTATCAATCTTTAGCTATCTATCTGCAATTATTTTAGCTACCTGTATCTATATGTACGTCTATATCAGTCTAAATCTATCTCTCAGTCTGTATCTATTTCTATCTATCTGTATTCATGTATCCGTTTACGTCTCTTATCTATTTTTCTTTCTTTCTCTCTACATATCGGCACTGTACGTTCGTGAATTTATATGTGTGAGCGTATGTATGCCATGTACATGTACATCTTTTTCTTAGTGTGTGTGTGTGTGTGCGTGAGTGTGTATGTGTATGTGTGTGTGTGTGTCTACTTACGTTCTTGTGCGTGTGCTTATTTGTTTATGTGTATCCGTGCAGTGTCCTCGTGCGTGTGTGTCTGAAAGTGTTCGCGACAATAAAAAAACAATTGAACACCCTCATCCACGACCCAACACACTGCATGTAACAGGAAGACTTCACCAATCGGCGTGACGTGTGCTATTGGCGAGACCTTGGCCGACGTGAAAAATTGGCTGGACCTTTTGCCAAGTGAACCCGTTGCAGGAGCCCGGTTTACTTCCTGTAACGTGAGGCGTGTGTGTTTGGGAGTGTGTTTGTGTGTGTGTGTGTTTAGGAGGGGTTGTTTGTGTGTTGGGGTGTTGGGGGTGGGGGGTTTTTGTGTGTGTGTGTGTGTGTGTGTTGGGTGGTGTATGTGTGTATGGATGGGGTAGTGTGTGTGTGTGTGTAGGGTAGGGATGTGTGTGTGTTGTGTGTGTGTGTGTGTGTGTGAGAGAGAGAGAGAGAGAGAGAGAGAGAGAGAGAGAGAGAGAGAGAGAGAGAGAGAGAGAGAGAGAGAGAGAGAGAGAGAGAGAGAGAGAGAGAGGAGAGAGAGAGAGAGAGAGAGAGAGAGAGAGTGTTCGTGCTGTTATTTTTTTTTCTCTCAACTCCCAATGGTTTGCGGAACCACAATGCACATTCATTTACGCATTTTATAATAATTAAGAAAGACAATACAAAACAAAAAAGAAGGATCCATTGAACAGAAAGTTGATTGAGTAACAGATTTATTTACTGAGTGAGTCACACTATAATACTGGTGAGCATATACACTTAGAATTAAAACGAAGAACATTACATTTGTACATGGCATACAGAACAAACAAGAGGTAGAAATTACTATGCTAAGTGTGGCGTCGAGGCCGGACTTGTCATGGTCTTGTAACAGTGAATGGTACGAGCCTGGGAGAATGACAGACACCGTGGGCATTGGGCACCGGGGGAGGGCATGGGCATGTCCAGATACGGGGTGTGAGGCTCTTGTTCCTTCGGCAGGGCGGCTGGGTGGCAGGGCACGTCGCCTCCACAGCTGCCAGGGCCGTCTTGACTGGGCGTCCTGCGTCGTATCCTCGTCGCGTCTCGCTGCGGTTCTGTCTGCCGAGGAAGCTGCTGCTGCGGCGATCCGCTGACTTCGCTGTGCTCTCCCCGGGGCGCTGCGCCGTCGCGGGGCCCTCCGAAGGGAGCGTTGTCGTCGTTGTGCTGTCGGGCGTCTCACGTCACCTTCTCGGGCGAGCCGCCGTCGCCTGCGTCCTCGTGAGGGCGTCCTCCCTCGCCGTCGGGTCACGTCAGTTGGGCGTGTGGATGGACTTCCGCAGGAGGTCGATGATGCCCTGGGCGTACGTGGTGGCCGTCTCCCGCGAGAGCTTCTGCGTGTAGTAGTCGAGGGAGTAGCAGAAGCGGCCGCGGAAGGTCTGCAGCGTGTGCTGGCACAGCGTGGCATGGCACACACGACACGGAGCGCAGGACGCGCGACACCTCGACCTCGTCGCCCATGCCGGGGAAGGTGTGGGTCAGGTCGCCCATGTTGGTCACGGTGTAGTGGTTGTCGTTGGTGGAGGGGAGGCCCGCCCAGTCCAGCCACGAGTTGCTGCAGATGATGAGGATGAGGCGCTCGCTGATGGGCTGGATCTTGAGCGGGTGCTGCGTGGTGGTCAGCTGGTACACCAGGCTCGAGTGCACGCCGCGCGAGTACTCCCAGAAGCCGTCCAGGTCGGCGCGCCTCGTGTCGAAGCCCACGTCCAGCATGGAGATGTGGCAGCCGAAGGTGTTGGGCTGCGCGTCCTTGGGCCAGTAGCGCCGCATGTTGATGGCCTGCAGGGAGTTGACGGTCGTCTCGTCCAGCGAGTGGTTCTTGGACGCCATCATCTGGTACAGCGTGAGGTTGGCGGCGGCGGTGAAGGCCGAGTTCAGGGTCACGCCCTCCATCTTGCACCGCCGGAGAAGGTTCCTGGTGGTGAACTCGTCCAGCTCGTGGTGCAGGACCCGCGTGCTCGCTATGTTCTCCGCGGGCATTCTGTAGATGTGTGTGAAGTTCCTGACGTAGGCCCCGTAGCTGAGGATCCCCTTGTAGAAGCGTTTGAGGAAGATGGTGAACAAGTAGCTCTGCGAGGACGCGTCGTCGGCGATCTGGTCGTGAAGGGGCGTGGCGAAGACCCCCTCCTGGCGCATGTCCACTTCGCGCCCCGCCAGCAGGTCGTTCACTACCTGCAGGAACACTTTGCAGAACTTCATGTTGGTCGTCCCGTCGCTCACGTTGTGGTGGAAGCCGAAGAGGCAGACGTACTTGTACTTGAGGTTGTGGTTGTTGTCTCTGACGCACTCGTCCTCGCCCTGGAGGGGGACGAACCTCGTGAACCAGAGGGGGCCCTCCTCCATGCGGTAGCGGCGTCGGAGCAGCGACTCCAGGGTGGCCAGCACGTCGTCGCTGCGCAGCTCCTCGACGTCCACGGCCTCCCTCGGGATCTCGCGCCACCACAGCTTGCCCTTGTGGCGCCCGATCGACATCCGCAGGTGAGGCAGCTTCCTAGAAGGGAAAGATGATAATGATGACATGGGACAGACAGACAGACACAGACAGACTAGTGATCTACTTCAAGTGGGAACACTTTTGTACCAAGCGAGTAACGAGATTACGGGGCTTAGGAGAATCTACATACAAATGAGGGTCTGGGTGATAGTTTTGCAGTCAGAGTCTCGCTCCCAAATCAACATCTTTAACACTACGGAGTTTATAAATATCCACTACAATAGAGTCCATTTATAATGAAATAAAGGCGAAAAGTAGTAAAATACCAGAAGTCGAAAAAAACGGCAAAATTTAGCGTATTTAGCCTTTTGAGAGAAACGTCGAAAAGATGCAGCTCCTGAGACGGGCGGGAGGGTGACCGGCGCGAGCCAAGGTGCAACGACGCCGGTTGCTGGCTGCTTTTTGTGAACTTTTGTAGGGTCAAGAAAGACGGGATGAAGCAAGCAAAGATAAAAGTCTGTCGGAAGCAAAAAGAGCTTGCTGTTCTTGCTTATCATTTCTTCATTAAAAAAATACTTTGAAAATATATATTGAAACGAATTTTTTTCTCTCTTTTTTTGTCACAAATCGAGCAAGACGTTATATTAAAAGCTGTTACTTGTGTATGATGATTTTTGTGCGTGTTCATCATGATCGGATACCGAGACTTTGTCTGCATGACAAAAGTATGACAATCTAAGCATAATGATATAATATTTCCCTCTACATGATACAAAACATGTGCATGATAAAAAGAAATTATCAGTACAAAATTATATCACCAAATAATCTTTATATGAGAGTATTATTCATACATAAGGAAAACCCGCCACCTGTGCACAATAAAATAATGCTAAAAGTAAAAAAGAAAACATTATTTTCATCTTCAAAACCTTTTATCAGTGCATGCTGAAATGCTATTACGAAAAGGATACAAAGAAAGAAAGAGACTGGCCATGCACATGACAAAAACCTGTAGATCATGCATGGTGGAGCTGCCTGTACGTAGTGAAAGTACCCTCCCTGCACATGGTGATCTCTTCCTGCACATGGCGATAAAATGTTGCACATGCATAACCGTAGACGTGCATGATCCAAAAATGTTACCTGTGCATGATGAAAAGCTATTATAAATCATTTTAAAACATCTTCCCTCTTTGCATGAGAATAAAAATGAGTCTCGCAGATGAATGACGAAAACCTGTTACACATGCATGGCGCTGTGCATGTGTTGTTACATGTTCATGCAGAATGAGAACTTGTTCCTGTGATGACAAAGTGTTATATGATGATGACACTTACATGACATATCGTGTTCTAGGTTTATGGTGTGTTACTTGTGCATGACAATAACACATTGGCTATGCATGAAAACAGAGTCAGTCTTGTATAAAGTACAGTGTGTTGCAGAGATGAATTGCAATCTGCATTCCTAATCATCCCTCTCTGCTGTGTGATCCGTGCATGATGATATGTTGCCCGTGCATGGTGTGCATGATCGGACACTTGCTGTTTGGTGTAGTGGAATTACCGCATGCTTTACCTGTGCTTGACTAGGAATATCATCATCTCCTGTGCATGATTGGCAATAAAATCATTTCCTGTGCATGACTAATGATAGTTTGGGAATAGTTTAATCACCTGTGCATGATGGGTAATATGATCATCTCCTGTGCATGAATGGCAATTTTCATTACTTGTGCATGACAAATAATAGATGCTTTACCTGTGATTGATTAGGAATAGCTTCATTACCTGTGCATGATTGGCAATAAAATCATTTCCTGTGCATGACTAATGATAGTTCCATTACCTGTGTATGATTGGGAATAATTCAATTACCTGTGCATGATTGGTAATAAAATCATATCCTGTGCATGACTAATGATAGTTCCATTACCTGTATATGATTAGGAATAATTCAATTACCTGTGCATGACTAATGATTACCTGTACATGATTAGGAATAGTTTCAACTCCTGTGCATTATTAAGAACAATTTCATTCCCCGTGCATGACTGGCGAGTTCCACCACCTGCGCATGACCGCTAATTACTCCCTTACCTGTACATGATGGAGGTGGCCTGCTTGATGACCTGGAAGTCGATGGGGGCGCGGGCGTCCAGCCAGAGGGCGTACACCGTGGTCATGCAGCCGTGGTCATGGGCGGAGGTCATGAACCGCTCGGCGTACCCAGGGCCGCACCCACCTCCCCCTCTCGCCGCGTGGGGGCCCTCGTGTGGGAGGAGGGGGGAGCCGGGCCGTGTGGCGGGGGGGAGGGAGGAGGGGAGGGGAGGGGGTGGGCGGTGCAGGAGGGGGCCTTGTGGGCGAGGAGGGAGGGGGACGGGGAGGGGGGGCCCTCGGCCGTGCCTGCGGAAGAGGGAGAGTGTCATAAAAGAGGGGGGGGGGGGGGATCCGGGGTGCCATGAGAGGGGCAAGAGGGGTGAATGGTGGGGGAGGGGTGCATGAAAGAGGGAGGGGAGGGGTGCATGAGTGCATGAAAAGAGGGAGGGGGAGGGGGTGCATGAAAGGGGGAGGGAGGGGGAGTGAATGGTGGAGGAAGGGGGAGGGATGCATGAAAAGAGGGAGGAGGGGGAGTTGGTGGGGGGAGGGGGAGGGGAGTGAGGCAGGAAAGGGAGAAGGGAGAAGTGCATGAAATAAGAAAGGGGATAATACATGAAAGGTGGAAAATAAAGAATGCACGAAGGGGGGAGGGGGATGAAAGTGCATAAAAGGGGTTAAGTATAAGAAATCCATGAAAGGGAAGGAGGAGATGCATGAAAGAATAAGAGAGAGAAGAGAGAGAAAGCATTAAAGAATGAGAGAAGAGGGAAAAAGCATTAAAGAATGAAGAAGAGGGAGTAAGAATGAGAGAAGAGGGAGAAAGCATTAAAGAATGAGAGAAGAGGGAGAATGCATGAAAGAATAAGAGAGAGAAGAGAGAGAAAGCATTAAAGAATGAGAGAAGAGGGAGAAAGCAAGAAAATAATGCATGAAGGGGGGCGGGGGGGGGGGGACCTGTATCAACCCCGCATTCCACAGAAAATCACAGAACACGTGACTTACCAACAACATAAGTGCCGGCTAATTAAAAACAAAAACTATCATGCACCGTATATTTCATGACAAATAACATATGACAACGTGCAACATACACCAACAAAAAACAAAAGAGAAAAATCGCCATAAAATTTCGTCTCGCGTCAACTTTTCAGTACAAAAAAAGGAAAAATAATCACGTCAAGTCACTCTTCAGTAAAAAAAAAAAAAAAAAAAAAAAAAAGTCACGTCAAGTCACTTTTCAGTCACGTCAGTCAACATCGAAAAGTCATCATCGAAATTGTCAACACCAAGACACGTCAGTCAAAAGTCATCTCAAAAGTCAATCCATGGACTGAAGATAACCAAGTGAAAAAATATAAATGGAAATTTCGTTATAAAAAAAAAAAAAAAAAAAAAAAAAAAAAATCGTATATGCATTTTTTTTCTACTTTCTACTGTCTACTTTTGGGGTTTTCCTTTCAAGATAGATAGATAGACTGAGACATTCAAAGAAGATAGACAAGATAATACTGATATAGCTGTAAAAATATGGGCATAAATATTTTGTATTTGTAGACACACACACACACACACACACACACACACACACACACACACACACACACACACACACACACACACACACACACACACACACATACACACACAAATACATATATACATACATTCAAGGTAACTGCGTGCCAATCCATACACCTTTCTATCTATCTATTTCTATCTATCTATCTGTTTCTCTGCCTATCGAAGTGTACGTACAATAGAAAATACATAGATTTTAAAATCTTGCGTGAATTTATCTGCTCTTCTTCTTATCAAAATATTCATATATCTCTTCTCTCTTATACTTCAGGCTACATCTGTCCATATCCTATCTCTCCATCTATCATATAATGAACCGTATTCATGTTGACATTGTAGAAAAGGTATGAATGAACGAATATCTTCACAATACAAGAGATGTATTTGACCGGTTTTCGATTATATCTTGGTTAGAAATACATGTTACACCATGTAAGAATATATTCGGAACCGGTCAAAATACATCTCTGTATTGTGAAGATATCATATCTCTATCATACCTTTCTATTCTATATATATACATATAACAACACAACACATATACACCCAGATATAATATATATATATATATATATATATATATAATATATATATATATAATATATACCATCTATACATACATCTATACATCTATATATACTATATATAATTAATATATATATGTACTATAACTATATGTATATATGTGCTATATATATATATATATACTACTATATATATATTATACTATTATTATATATAAATGTTGCTGTGTGTGGTGTGTGTGATGTGCTGTGTGTGTGTCGTGTGTGTGTGTGTGTGTGTGCGTGACGTGTGTTTATTTATTCAACTACACACACATACATATATATATATACATATATATACTATATATACATATATACTAATATATATATATATATATATATATATATAATATATGTATATATATACTATAATATGCTAAATATATATAATATATATGCTAATAATAGATATAATATATAATAAGTATATAATGTGTCTGTGCTTGTGTGTGTGTGTGTCGTGTGGTGTGTGTGTGGTGTGTGTGGTGCCGTGTGTGGTATGCTGTGTGTGTGTGTGTGTGTGTGTGTGGTGTGTGTGTGTGTGTGTGTGTGTGTGTGTGTGTGTGTGTGTGTGTGTGTGTGTGGTGTGTGTGTATGCGTGTGTGGGTTTTGTGTGTGGTGCATATACACATAATATATATATATATAATATATATATAATATATATATATATATATATATATATATATCATCATACACACACACACACACACACACACACACACACACACACACACCACACACCACACACTACACTTATATATATATATATATATATATATACCTATATACTATATATAAATCTTACAGCAAGCTATCATTTATGCACAATCCACCTAACCCCACCAAACAAAAACAAAAACAACAAAAACAAGATGGATTCCACACTCCATTTTGTCTTTGTTTCTCCCGACCGCTCATGATGCAAAACGGAAAAAAAAAATAACCCTGAATAATAATCACAAGACATCAACAACCGTATGGTTTCTACGCCTGAGGAGTAAGACGAGTGAAATATTGAGGTCAAGTTTACCTTATACTTTTTCATCTTTGTACTGATAGCCTCATACCTTATACTGGTTAGTTGACCTTATACTTTTATCTTTGTACTGATTACCGCATACCTTATACTGGTTATGTCATAATGCATTCTGATTAATTTCATTGTAATTATCATCTTATATCGCACACTGATTAGCTTGCAGCATTTTATTGATTATTTTTTCCCTTATACTAATTAGCAAATACTTTATATTACGTCTTACTTTATCCCAATACGGATTAACTCGTACCTTATATTAATTTCCATGATATGCGTGAAACTTAACTATTCCCATGAAACGAAATAAAATATTCATTATATTACCAACACTTTGTCCTCAGTCCATGATCATAAAAAGTTTCTCTACATGGCTGAAATTTTACATGACCGTATAAGGGAAAACGATTTTTTTTTATTTATTTGAGTTTTATTTTATCTAATGGCGAGAATATTTGTCACAAACGAAAATAATTCAATTACAGGAGGAATTAAAGTATTCTCGTATATATTTCCAGTCTCCGTTCAGGGAAGCAGCACAAATATAAATGTTTTAATTTTCAAAGCCTTTCATGCTAATGATGAATAAGAGAAGTCATCAGTGAAACATGTAGCACTGTAATGTTGTAGGTCATAATAAAACAATGAAAATTTGTATGTGACGTGAATATAAAGAAATGGTCACACACACACACAAAAAAAAAAATCATGAATTCACATTTTAACCTTTTTTCTTATTTTCCCTATTATCTATTTCTTCTTTTTCTTTCATCCTCCCTTTTCCATCTTTCCTCTCTCTCTCTCTCTCTCTCTCTCTCTCTCTCTCTCTTTCTTTCTCTCTCTCTCTCTCTCTCTCTCTCTCTCTCTCCCTTTATCCCTCTCTCTATATAGTCTCTCTCTCTCCCATGTCTACCACTTCGAGAGAGAGAGAGAGAGAGAGAGAGAGAGAGAGAGAAGAGAGAGAGAGAGAGAGAGCCAGAGAGAGAGAGAGAGAGAGAATGAGCGCCTGTTCCTATGGTATTATAAAACGTTTTTGACATTTTGGAGACGCCCATAAAATTACTTCATCCACACCCTCGAAATACAAACGTTTGTCGTAATAAAGAAAAATAATCAAACGTTTTTTTCTGAATGCAAACGTTTGTCTTAATAAACTAAAAGAAAAAATCGTTCAGTCTTTCTCAAAATACAAAAATTCATTCCATTAAACATATCAAAGCAAAAAGTATTTCTCTTCTTCTCCTCATCTTCTTCTCTTCTCCTCCTCCTCTAATCTCTCTCCTCTCTTTCTCCTTCTCCTCTTCCCCCTCTCTCCTCTCTCTTCCTCTTCCTTCTTCCTCCCCCTTTTCTTCGCCCCTTCTTCCTCTCTCTCCTCCTCTCTCCCCCTTTTCCTCTCCTCCTCCCCTCTTCTTCCTCCTCTTCTCTTTCCTCTCTCTCTTCTCTCCTCTCTCCCTCTCCATTCACGCGTAATCAAAAACCCAAGAACAGGGACAGGAAAAGGCGTCTCGTGACCTCCCGCTCGTTCGGGATTAATATGCGACCTTTGAGGGAGCACGAGTGTAAAAATCTCCAGAGAGAGAGAGAGAGCTTTAGAGGGAGAGCTGTGTTGTGTCGCGGTTGACTCGTGTGTGTGTTTTGTGTTGTGGTTTGTGCTGTGCCTGTGTTGTGAGGTGGTGTGTTTGTGTGTGTGTGTGTGCGTCTGTAGGGGAGGGAGGGAGAGAGGGGGAGGGAGAAAGGGGGAGGGGAGGGACGAAAGGGGAGAGGGGAGGGAAGGGGGGCAGGGAGGCGAGGGAGAGAGAGAAGAGAGAAGAGAGAGAGAGAGAGCGAAGAGAAAGAGAGAGACAGACAGAGAGAGAGAGACAGAGACAGACAGACAGACAGATACACGACAGACACAGACAGACAGACAGACAGACAGACAGGAGACACAACAACACAACAGACAAGAGAGAGATCGTACATGTGCGTGGCTCTCATTACAGTTAGAACACTTCCGGTACAAAAAAAAAACCGTTGTAAAAATTTAAATCTATGGTGAGAGTTAACCTTGTTTGCCGTTTTTTCTCTACCGAAATAATGCCAATCATAAAATGAAACAAAACCATTTATTACTTTAAATTGTTACATTTCATCTTTATGATCGAAACAAATAATGAAAAAGTAAGTGGAATTCAATAGGATAAAAGAAGAAAAAGAAAAAAAAGAGTGATAAAGAAGGAACCAGAAAAGAAAATATAATCAACAGATATAAAATGAAAAAAGGAATAAGAAATAAAACCTGATGAACGGGGAGCAAGAAAAAGAAAGAAAAAAAAAGACCGAGATAAAGAAACAAAAAAAAAAAAAAAAAAATCCACATATATATAACGAAAGAAAGAAAAAAAATGGACGATAATGAAAACAAAATATCCACAAAAATAAACCGAAAGAAGGAAAAGAAAAAAGAAAATAATAATTGAGGACAAAGCAATGAACGAATATATTCCTTTTTTTTTTTTTTTTTTTTTTTTTTTTTTTTGGCAAGGAACCCCAAGACAGGAAGGGGCATCTGCAGGTGTGTGTGCGTGTGTGCGTGTGTGCGTGTGTGTGACGTGAATCCGGACCCGTGTTAGGCAAAAAACACCCTTGCGTCACTTCCGGGTTTGTTCCAACTAATGGTGCTTGGCTCGCTAAAAAAAAAAAAAAAAAAAAAAAAAAAAAAAAAAAATGCTATGGAGATTAGACATTTACTTGACAATCGAGTGTCATTTTTTCTATTTTTTATTTCGTTTATTTTCTTAATTCATAAACAAACAATTTATAAATAAATAAATATTTTTCCTTTTTTCTTTACATTAAGAGAAGTGTGTGTATCATTTCTTTTTTGACAATCGACTTTTTTATTTTTCTATTTATCTATTTATTCATTTATTATTATTATTATTTTTTTTTTTTTACATTAAGGGAAGTGTATATAATCATTTATTTTTTAACCTTCGAGTTTTATCATTTTTATCAATTTTTTATTTATTTTTTTCTAACATGAAAGAACGTCATTACTGTAAAGTGGACAGGTTGACGTCAAAATATGGTCACAGGTAAAGACGTCAAATATGGACAGGTTAATGACGTCAAAATATGGACAGAAATGGACGTCAAAATATGGACAGGGAATGACGTCAAAATATGACAGGTAAAGACGTCAAAATATGGACAGGTAATGACGTCAAAATATGGACAGGAATGACGTCAAAAATATGGACAGGGAATGACGTCAAAATATGGACAGGGAATGACGTCAAAATATGACGTCAAACTCATGGACAGGTAAAGGGACGCAAAATATGGAACAGGTAAAGACGTCAAAATATGGACGGAATGACGTCAAAATACTAGGACAGGTAAAATGACGTCAAAATATGGACAGGAAGACGTCAAAATATGGACAGGTAAAGACGTCAAAATATGGACAGGTAATGACGTCAAAATATGGACAGGTAAAGACGTCAAAATATGGAACAGGTAATGACGTCAAAATATGGACAGGTAAGACGTCAAAATATGGACAAGGTCTAATGACGTCAAAATATGGACACAGACGTCAAAATGACAGGGTCCAAAATATGGACAGTAAATGACGTCAAAATATGGAACAGACGTCAAATATGGACAGGAATGACGTCAAAATATGGACAGGTAAAGACGTCAAAATATGGACAGGTAATGACGTCAAAATATGGACAGGTAAAGACGTCAAAAACTAGGAATGACGTCAAAATATGGACAGGTAATGACGTCAAAATATGGACAAGACGTCAAAATACAGGTAAAGACGTCAAAAATATGGACAGGGAATGACGTCAAAATCATTGGACAGGGAATGACGTCAAAATATGGACAGGGAATTGACGTATAATGGACAGTAATGACGTCAAAATATGGGACAGGGAATGATCAGGAACAGACGTCAAATATGGACAGGTAATGACGTCAAAATATGGACAGGTAAAGACGTCAAAATATGGACAGGGAATGACGTACAAAATATGGACAGGGAATGACGTCAAAATATGGACAGGAAAGACGTCAATGGATAAGGACAGGTAAAGACGTAAGGACGTCAAAAATATGGACAGGTAAAGACGTCAAATAATATGACAGGTAAAATGACGTCAAAATTGGACAGGCTCCGGACGTCAAAATCATGGACAGTAAAGACGTCCAAAATTATGGGACAGGGGAATGACGTTAACAATCATGGACAGGTTAAGACGTCAATATGTACAGGTAATGACGTCAAAATATGGACACGTCGACGTCCAAATATGGACACCGGTAACGGAACATTTCAAAATACTGGAACAGGTAACGACGTCAAAATATGGACAGGTAATGACGTCAAAATATGGACGAATGACGTCAAGAATGGCACAGGTAAAGACTTCAAATTATGGACAGGTAAAGACGTCAAAAATATGGGACAGGTACAATACCTCACGCTACCTCAAAATGTGCCACTGGCACAGGATACAATGACGTCAAACGATACCACATGGACAGGATGACGTCACAAATCATGGGACAGGGAAATGTATGTCGTCAAAATATGGACTAGGGTAAGGACCTTCTCAAATATGGACAGTGGGACAACAATGCACCGTCAAAATCATGGAAGGTAAACGAACCGGCCGTCAATACTGGACACCGCGGGCAAGGATGACCCCGTCACAAGAATCCCGCGCCAATGACAGGTAAAAAGACGATCAAAATTCCAGAGGGACGCACCATGCACCGCGTCAACAATGCGGTCGCGCAGTCACTGGAACAGCCGTAAGACGTACCAATACTCACATTGGACAGGCTTAAAGACGTACCAAAATACCACATGACAGGGTCAATGACCCGTCACAAACAATCATGGACACGGTAAAGACCGTCAAATAAATCTCATGACAGGTAAAGAACGTTCCCAACAATAAATGGAACA
>NW_020869894.1:638381-640881 GCF_003789085.1 Penaeus vannamei
TGTGCTTTCCCTTCTAACACTATGTATGTTGATACTGTAATTATTCTCACTCACATTATGATTATCAAACTGTTATTAAAATATCAATGGCATTAGACAATAAAATGGTATAAAAGAAATTTTCCAAAATTCAAGGAAAAAGGTAAACATGTGAGACAGACAGGACTAATAGCGGACTCCTTGGTGATTATGTACTTGTGGAGCCATCTATGTGTAAGGACAATAAATGTACGTATGTAACTGTAGGCATGGCAGGTTTTCTTGTCAAATGGGGTGGGGTTAATATTCCTTCATTCGCTTGCTGTAAAATTAAAATCCATTAGATTGGAAGAAGAAGTAGAAGAAGATCTAATATAAAATGGGCTGATCTATCCCTCTTGCATACAAGCTCATATTCAACTTTTCAACATGCACATTAAATGTTTTCCTCTTAAATGTTTTCCTCTGCACAACCATTCTCCAAGTAATACTAAAAGGTAATACTTAATAATTCACCTTCTTGCTTCTAGCCCACTCAACGTATATATTTTTTCTCTTATTGTCTAAAGAAACTATCAGCGTCAACTTGCTGCTCCCTGTCACGTCTGATCCCTTAGGCCAGTTGAACACAAGAATCGATCAAGAACTTCTTTGCAATCTAATATCAAATCTAACTTTACACCATATACACTAGCTAAACAAGTTTTATGCAACATTAGAATTGAGCTGTATGTTAAAAAATATATGTTGACTTTATGTTTTTACCAGTGTATTCGTATGTAAGAATAAAATAGTCTTAATATAAATCTCCTAACTGCCTTGTTCCTTTCATTTGTTTTTTTTTTTACTCAATATCACAGAAAAAATGTTTTAATGTCGCACTAGTTCAGTGCTGTGTTCAGTGTAGTTAAATGACTATAATTTCTGAAAGGTGAATTGTATTTTCCTCTTACTCTATAGTAAACTTTTATGCATTAAATGGCTTCTTTGCATAGTTTTTTGATTAACATGATTCAATCCCTGGATGTGATGATGCTTCACCTATTCAACATAAATACTGACCCTTCAGAGCAAAGACAACATGCACCATAATATCAAACACTACACCCAAGGTACGAGAAATTCTTCATTCCCTTTATACAGCCTTGAATATATTAAATATAATGTCTTTTGAGTGTGCATCATCATCTCATCAAAGAGCAGTCAAATCATTCACTTGGAAGATATCATAAACTCTATCAATTCACTTACAAAGTTTGAAAATCTAAAAACTACTCTAGGTTTGAAATATCAGACCATATCTATCATTAAAACTGGTTATAAAGAAGACCTGACATCTTGCCACAGTCTGACAACTCCTTCAATCATTAAATTACTGTCACTTCCACAACTTCACTTTTCCCCCAAACACCCATCTCATTAATAATGTATATAAATGAATTACTGTTTTATGAGCAGCTGAAAACTCAAAAGCTAACTACTAATAGTTTAAAAGTTATTATGTGAGCAGAACATGGTCTATAATTTGCCAGCTTCATGAAGTTATCATCATGCTGTTTAACTGTGATTTTTCTCCCTCGTACGCGTGGTGGGTCTGATGAGCTGCAACATAAAATAAAAGGGGTGAGACAAAAGCAGGACAAATTAAGAACTCTTATCATACAATTTGATCTTCAGGTTAAACTTTTATCACCTAGCTATACTAAATTTCATGAATGTCAGTAAACAGCAAAATAAAATATACACATATTCCCCGACCAACCTAAACAAGGCAGACAACACTTACGCTTATAGAACTCTGCACTGAAAACCACGTCGGGAACCAAGCTATGCACTTTCTTCATGACTGTTGCCTGGCTTGTCAAGGAGCTTTCGTAATTCCAGATTTGCAACAGATCATCGCGGTCTCGAACTGACACTGAGATTCCACACACTTCATCACCTGGAGCAAGGTGTCCCTCGAACTGCTCCCCAATAGCTGCTAACAAGAGCTCCTTCCAAACTCGCGACTATAAAAAAACAGAAACTATGTGTTAGAATTCTCTATGGAGATCTACTACTTATCATAGTCTATCCATTTAACAATATTTCATTATCTCTCATTATCAATACATTTTTACTTCTACTACAGACAACTCATATCACTTATCATCAAAGGAAACTTTCTTACTTACCGTATCTCGTTTTGCGACCTTAATTCTCCACGTCCCGCCATTCTGATTACCCTCATCTTCCCACATGGGACGACGGTCACCACGCATCAGATGGTAGGAGTAACGGAGGGATATTTCCGAAACATCGGGAATATGGTTATAAACCGACCAAAAACTCTGGACAGTAGATACGCTATAAATTTTCTTCATATTAGCTTCATATTCTGCTGCTGTTGCTCCACGTGTGGCTCTGAACAACAACAAAAAATAATAATAATAACAAAATAATAATAATAATAATAATAATAATAATAATAATAATAATAATAATAATAATATATAATAATAATAATAATAATAATAATAAT
>NW_020869894.1:648381-658381 GCF_003789085.1 Penaeus vannamei
CGTGAACAAACAAGGAACACAATAGGGTACGTGAACAAACAAGGAACACAATAGTGTACGTGAACAAACAAGGAACACTATAGGGTACGTGAACAAACAAGGAACACAATAGTGTACGTGAACAAACAAGAAACACACACGCCTCACATCTCACATTAAGTTGTGTCATTATTTTTCATGCTTTTGTTATCAAATCATCTTTTTTATTCGTGTATTAAATTCGAATTTATTGACCAGCACTCCTCCAATGCAGTCTTTTCATGATTCATCTATCATTTTCATTATCCTAAATAAAACAGTTTGTTCAGCTATGGTGGACGGGGGGGGGTGTACGTAAAAGTACAAAAAGGTAATAAAGGTTACAATAGGCCATTTTTTTTTTTAGATAACACTGATCTAGAGTAATCACAAATTTGGAAACAAATATCCAAATTCTTTACCGTGAAAAGGTTTATTGTATTTTGATAAGACTGATTATAGGAAAAAAAAAATATCCTAGGAATTTTTCTATAATCTTGAGAAACTTGAAAAAGGGAGAGCAAAAAATATAAAGAAAAATAATGTTGTCTAAATCAGATAACATGACACATATACCACGAGATAAGTGAATGATTCATATCTTAGGGTAATGATAACAACAACAATAGTATTAATGATTATGGTGATAATGGGAATAGCAATAATGATCGCAGTAATACAAATTAACAATAATGATGATCATAATAATAAAAACAATGATAATGACAATTGTAATAATCATGATAATGATAATGATATTGATAATGACAATAGTAATAATGATAATCTTAATAATAGTAATGAAAACAATAATAATATAATCAATATTCACTATAATAATAGTAACAGTGGTAAGGTAAAAAATATAAAACAACAAAGGTAAATAATAAAAACAACAATAATGATAATAGTAATAACAATGGAAGTGATCATATTGGAAAAAATAACAATGATAATATCAACAATGATGATAGTAATAAGAAAAGCACTTATAATATATTAGTGATAATGATAGTGATGGCAATAAGGGTGAGAATAATGATAATGATAATAATAATAATAATAGTAATAAAAATAATAATGATATCAATGATAGTAATAATATGACAATGATAATAATAATAATAACAATGATAATAATGATAATTATTATGATAATGATAATGAATAATAACAATAATAACAATAATAATGAATAATAACAATAATAACAATAATAATGATAACAATAACAATAATGATTATACTACTGATAATGATGGTAATGATAATGATGATAATGTTAATAGTATCCATAATTATCACAATATTTCTTATACATGTGTGAGACAGCTGATTTTGCTTAAGCGGTGCTATACTTTGACCATCTTGAAAATACTAGTTGGCAAACTTCTGAGCTAAGCCCCGCCCCATCAGCTGTATTCATTTCAAATATTGAATATTAGTTTAATTTCTTTCGTAAATGGTTTCTTTTCCGGTAATGTTTTTGCCATTGTTATTCCTGAACCATAAAAAAAAGAGTGGAAAGCACTTACCGTAAAATATCACACAAATTATTGATATCAAGAAAGGGGGTGGAGCTATTAACTGTGAGATGCTCGATATAGCTAGATACATAACTATTTATCTAATTTACTCACTACTGTTATAATTATCCGAATTAAAACCAAATTTCCCCTCTTTTATTTACGATAACGAAGAGTTCCTTTCCATGAACAACCGCCAGAATACCTAGGGAAACAGCAAATTTCATTTTTGGGTTCAATAGGCTAAATGGAGGTGGACCTACATAGTTATATTTTCCTTGCTTTCACCTAATGTATTTTCGTTCAGCCGACAACTGACTTAAAATAATTTAAGTATTTAGTGTGGCATATAAAGCCTAATCATATCATATTAGGATGATAATGATAGCAATTATAATGGTAATGATAGGGTAGGTAAATTATTTCAAACAATAATCATAACCACAATAACAATGATGATAATGATGATAGTGATAACAATGATAACATTGATAATGATATTAACAATGATGGTAAGATTAGTACCTATGATGTTATAGAGATAATTATAGTGATAAGGCTGATTATGACAGTTATATTAATGATCATAATAGTTCCAAAAATAATGATAACAATGATGATGATGATAATAATAATAAATAATAATAATAATAATAATAATAATAATAATAATAGTGATAATGATAATAATAATAACAATGATAACAGTAATAATAATAACCGGAATAATAATAATAAAAATAATAGTAACAATAATAATGATAAAGATAATAACAATAATGGTAATAATAATAATAAAGAAAAAATAATAATGATAACGACAGACAATATAATAACGATAATAATGGTGATAATAATAACAAATAATGATAATGATGATAAAGATGATAATTATGATAATAGTAATAAGGATGATAAAGATGAAAAGGGCCATAATAGTAATAACAATGAAAACAGTTAAGATAATAAAGATGATGATAATGATTATAATGATAATCATGTATCATAGTTATGATACTACTACAAATATTATCAATAATAGTGATAGTAATGATGATAATTATAGAAGTAATAATAATAATCGTAACACGGATGATAATGAAATTGATAGCGATAATAGTATTGATAATGTTACAAATAAAAATGATAATGATAATAATGATATGACTACTACTACTGCTTATGATGATATTGATAATAACAATGATAATAACATTTATAGATACTATTACCACAATAATCATAAAAAGTCTTTTACATAGTCGTTTTCTATGATATATCAAAATATCCGTTTTCTTTGAATACCACAAGGAAGACTATCACAAATTATTAGGATAATGATAATAGAAATATGAACATACTTCACAATTATATTTGTGTTTCTCTCATGCTCTCACACTAAGACTAGCATTTCATTCCTTGAGACTGTTCAGATCACTTCAGTTTGATGTGCAATAGAATATAAAGCGCCTGACATGAGTTGAAAACGCTATTTGTATGTAAAATAGGATGTTACTGAACAATAGATAATAAAGAAAACACACACACAAATCTATGTATGTATATATATGTACATGTATTAATAGATTGTTGTATCACGTAGCACACACACAAATTTATGTATGTATATATATATGTACATGTATTAATAGATTGTTGTATCACGTAGCACACACACAAATTTATGTATGTATATATGTGTACATGTATTAATAGATTGTTGTATCACGTAGCACACACACAAATTTATGTATGTATATATATGTACGTGTATTAATAGATTGTTGTATCACGTAGCACACACACAAATTTATGTATGTATATATATGTACATGTATTAATAGATTGTTGTATCACGTAGCCCTGAAAACTTCAACAAAGCCAAACTGTGGGCGTAATTTCACCCTTATCGACAATTCACTAATGAAAGTTAAAGTTTAATCTATAACCAGTTGCAACAAGTAGATTTGCATCTGTAAAGTTTGAATAAAACCTTTGGCTGTTATAAGTGTTGTTGTATTATTAATTTTGATTAGACATTATTCTTAGTATTATTGTTGTTATTGTCATCATTAATATTATCATTCTCACAATTGTTATTGTTATTATCATCACTATTATTATTATTTTTGTCATTATTGTTATTACTATTGTTCTTGTTATTATCATTATGTTATTATTATCATTATCATTATTATTACTTTTGATATAGTTTTCTTTATTATTTCAAGTGATATTACAAGTAAGGTTATCATTATTCCTATTACCATTATCATTTTGCTATAATTATCATTATTATCATTATTATTTCTATTATTATCATTGTCACTGTTATTGTTATCACCATTATCATTATTACTATTATCATTATCATGAGTAAGATTGTGATTATTATTGTATTCTCTTCATTATATTGTCTTTATTATCAATATCATCATTATTGTTATTAATATTATCATTATTGATATTACTATTATTATCAATAATATTACCGTCAATTATTAGTATCATCATCATCATCATTATCGTTACCATTATCATTTATTATATCATCATTTATAACATTATCATTACCATAAATATTGCAATCATCATTACCTTCGTTGTTGTTATTAGCCAAACAGCCTCAAGGGGGGGGGGTTCCAGGTCCTTCCTTGTGCAGAAAACCCTTAGCCCAGGGTATCGAGCTCCCCCCCTCCCCCCTCCCCCCCGGTATCTCGGTCATAGCTAACTCCCCACCCCCCCACACCCCATCCCCCTGCTCAGGATGATAGGCCTACTCGCCAGAGGGTCGATGCTTCTCATAGCTAGGTGCCAGAAGTCTCTCTCTCTCTCTCTCTCTCTCTCTCTCTCTCTCTCTCTCTCTCTCTCTCTCTCTCTCTTTCCCTCCCTCCCTCCCCCCCTCTCTCTCTCTCTCTCCCCCTTTATGAGTCTTTCTCTCTTTCTTTCAGTGTTTTTTTCTTTTCTCTACTATTTCTTGTTGTTTGTTTTGCTTTTCTTTCTCTTTCTTTCACTCCCTCCGCCTCTCTACCCCCCCCCCCCCAGCTCCAGTGGCACATCTCGGAACAAGAGAGAGAAAAGAAGAAGATTGAACAAGCGCCAAGGATCTTAATGGGAGGTGAGGTGATCGACATGACACAACAAACCTTTACATGTAGAATAAGGTATGAATGAGACTGGATATCTTCACAATACAATCTCATTCATACCTTCTCTATTGTAAATATATATCAAGTCTAACAGCCCACAAAACCCCGATAATACGTACTATACTCGTTTCACGGTAGCTGCCCGAGGTCGAGGAATTAAGCCTGATCTATTTTTAGACTCAGACGCCTTCCCAGGGAATGTCAAAGTATTCCTTAATAAACAAACAAACAAAAAAACAATAATAACAACAACAACATCAAAACAAGTATAATCGTGATCAGAGATGTTTGACAAAGCAAGGACAGCGGTCAGAACAGATCACAACAATGCACAGTCACTCTCCTTGGATATTTTGATGATACAAAAATCCTCATAATGGAGATAAATTTTGATATATCAAGTAGAAGAGAAACTTAACTTCACCAAAATATGTCAAGTGTTTTTTTTTTTTTTTTTTTTTTTTTTTTTTAATATTCCTAATTTCGATGTTTATAGATACGATGCGTTCTTCTCATTTCAAATCAGAGTAAGTAATTATGATTTATAGGAGGGAGGGGGGGAGGGAGAGTTTGCATATATGTACATGACAAGGTCTATAATAAGTACTTATTACATGATACTCTCAGATAAGATGTCCTCTACAGCTGCTAAGAGTACATATGTAGAAGGAAATCTGGGTTTAACTTACACAGTAATATGCTTCCGTCATTTATTGAAGGTATCCACGTGGTTTCTCTGGATCTTTTGATTATCTTGAAGACGTTTTATTTAGGGAAATGTCACTGGAAATTTAACCTTTTCATCCTGGTGATCTAAATGACTATAGTGAACAATTCAATGCAGCCAAATTCAAATAAATCAGGATAATTACGAAAAAAAAACAAATTTGATTTAATTGATGTAATAATAAACAAGAGTTGCCATCATTCTCGCATTTAATTGATGTAATAATAAACAGAGTTGCCATCATTCTCGTATTTAATTGATGTAATAATAAACAAGAGTTGACATCATTCTCGCATTTAATTGATGTAATAATAAACAAGAGTCATCATTCTCGTATTTAATTGATGTAATAATAAACAAGAGTCATCATTCTCGTATTTAATTGATGTAATAATAAACAAGAGTTGACATCATTCTCGTATTTAATTGATGTAATAATAAACAAGAGTTGACATCATTCTCGCATTTAATTGATGTAATAATAAACAAGAGTCATCATTCTCGTATTTAATTGATGTAATAAACAAGAGTTGACATCATTCTCGCATTTAATTGATGTAATAAACAAGAGTTGACATCATTCTCGCATTTAATTGATGTAATAATAAACAAGAGTTGACATCATTCTCGCATTTAATTGATGTAATAATAAACAAGAGTTGACATCATTCTCGCATTTAATTGATGTAATAATAAACAAGAGTTGACATCATTCTCGTATTTAATTGATGTAATAATAAACAGGACTTGACATCATTCTCGCATTTAATTGATGTAATAATAAACAAGAGTTGACATCATTCTCGCATTTAATTGATTTAATAATAAACAAGAGTTATCATTCTCGTATTTAATTGATGTAATAATAAACAAGAGTTGAACATCATTCTCGCATTTAATTGATGTAATAATAAACAGAGTTGACATCATTCTCGCATTTAATTGATGTAATAATAAACAAGAGTTATCATTCTCGCATTTAATTGATGTAATGATAAACAGCTGACATCATTCTCTCATTTAATTGATGTAATAATAAACAAGAGTTGACATCATTCTCGTATTTAATTGATGTAATAATAAACAAGAGTTGACATCATTCCCGTATTTAATTGATGTAATAATAAACAAGAGTTGACATCATTCTCGTATTTAATTGATGTAATAATAAACAAGAGTTGACATCATTCTCTCATTTAATTGATGTAATAATAAACAAGAGTTGACATCATTCTCGTATTTAATTGATGTAATAATAAACAGAGTTGACATCATTCTCGTATTTAATTGATGTAATAATAAACAAGAGTTGACATCATTCTCGCATTTAATTGATGTAATAATAAACAAGAGTTGACATCATTCTCGTATTTAATTGATGTAATATAAACAAGAGTTGACATCATTCTCGTATTTAATTGATGTAATAAACAAGAGTTGACATCATTCTCGTATTTAATTGATGTAATAATAAAAAAAGAGTTGACATCATTCTCGTATTTAATTGATGTAATAATAAACAAGAGTTGACATCATTCTCGTATTTAATTGATGTAATAATAAACAAGAGTTGCCATCATCCTCGCATTTAATTGATGTAATAATAAGCAAGAGTTGCCATCATTCTCGCATTTAATTGATGTAATAATAAACAGAGTTGACATCATTCTCGTATTTAATTGATGTAATAATAAACAAGAGTTGACATCATTCTCGCATTTAATTGATGTAATAATAAACAAGAGTTGACATCATTCTCGTATTTAATTGATGTAATAATAAACAAGAGTTGACATCATTCTCGTATTTAATTGATGTAAAATAAACAAGAGTTGACATCATTCTCGTATTTAATTGATGTAATAATAAACAAGAGTTGACATCATTCTCGCATTTAATTGATGTAATAATAAACAGAGTTGACATCATTCTCGTATTTAATTGATGTAATAATAAACAGAGTTGACATCATTCTCGTATTTAATTGATGTAATATAACAAGAGTTGACATCATCCTCGCATTTAATTGATGTAATAATAAACAAGAGTTGACATCATCCTCGCATTTAATTGATGTAATAATAAACAGAGTTGCCATCATTCTCGTATTTAATTGATGTAATAATAAACAAGAGTTGACATCATTCTCGCTTTTAATTGATGTAATAATAAACAAGAGTTATCATTCTCGTATTCAATTGATGAAATAATAAACAAGAGTTGACATCATTCTCGCATTTAATTGATGTAATAATAAACAGATTGCCATCATTCTCGTATTTAATTGATGTAATAATAAACAAGAGTTGACATCATTCTCGCTTTTAATTGATGTAATAATAAACAGAGTTGACATATTCCCGTATTAATTGATGTAATAATAAACAAGTTGCCATCATTCTCGCATTTAATTGATGTAAAAATAAACAAGAGTTGACATCATTCTCGTATTTAATTGATGTAATAATAAACAGAGTTGACCTCAGTCTCGTATTTAATTGATGTAATAATAAACAAGAGTTGACATCATTCTCGCATTTAATTGATGTAATAATAAACAAGAGTTGCCATCATTCTCGTATTCAATTGATGTAATAATAAACAAAGTTGACATCATCCTCGCATTTAATTGATGTAATAATAAACAAGAGTTGACATCATCCTCGCATTTAATTGATGTAATAATAAACAAGAGTTGACATCATTCTCGTATTTAATTGATGTAATAATAAACAGAGTTGCCATCATTCTCGTATTTAATTGATGTAATAATAAACAGAGTTGACATCACTCTCGTATTTAATTGATGTAATAATAAACAAGAGTTGACATCATTATCGCATTTAATTGATGTAATAATAAACAGAGTTGACATCATTCTCGCATTTAATTGATGTAATAATAAACAGAGTTTGACATCATTCTCGCATTTAATTGATGTAATAATAAACAAGAGTTATCATTCTCGTATTTAATTGATGTAATAATAAACAAGAGTTGACATCATTCTCGTATTTAATTGATGTAATAATAAACAAGAGTTGCCATCACTCTCCAGACAAACGCCATCCCATGCCATGTTGCCGATCACGAACTCACAAAGATCTCACAACATATAAATAATACAAAACGACCCCCATTCATAAATTTTTTTTTTTTCACGAACCAACCAACTATTTCTCTCAGTCACTACGCCAACACATAATAGCCAAAGAATCAACAAGTAAAAACAAATTTTGCAAGCAGATAATGTAGATAAACAGGTAAAAGTTTGCACGTGTGTTTAATGTCGTTATAGATGACATTGCTCCATTTTTTTAATAAGACTGTTAGACGTCCTCCCGCCCCATGGAATAACGGTGACATCAAGAGAGCAATAACATAGACATAGTGCTCATAAAGTTCTCAAAAATAACAGAGTCGACACGGCAGTCTAGGATGATCATAGACAAAAGGAGAGAAGTGTCGAATCACTAACACAAGGAGCCAAAACCGATTATTTTAGAAATAGATTTACTTATTGTTAAAAAGAAGACTGCTAAAACATGAAAGTTAAGGAGAGCACTTTTCTTAAAAAAAAAAAAAAAAAAAAAAAAAAAAAAAAAAAAAATAATAATAATAATAATAATAATAAATAAATAAATAAATAATAATGATAATAAATAAAATAAATAAATAAATAAACTTTCAGAATTAGTGCAAGTGAGTTAAATTATTCCTTCGCTAGAATTAGAAATATCACATATGAACAAACCAATGCTCTCTCATCTCAACAAAATACAGGTGGGATAAGGCCCGCAGTTTCAGACCAGACCACAATCTGTAAAAAAAAATGATACTGTCTTCCCTACAAAATAGAAACAGTAATCCTTATAATAAAAGCACCTGCGTGACACTAATGCAGTGGAACCGAATGGCATTGCTTTTCGCTTTACCAGAGACAGTCTATCTGCAATGGTGTATTCTGTTCAGGTGCCGTCACACTAGCACCTTTTCCGTCCATTTTATGACAATTTTCTGAAATTTTGTCCATTTTTGAGCGAATTGTCGATTCTCCAGTCAGACGATAATGATCGTTTCCGTTTGAAACCTTTCCGTCAACTTTTTCAGCCAAGTAGAGTCAAATCAAGAGCTATATTCGAGAAAGTTTGTATTCGTGTTAAATGAAATTGTCGAAAAATTGACGGAAAAAGTGCTAGTGTGACACGGCCTTAACTGTGTCCATTAACATATCTCTAGTCCCCGGTGTTTTTTTCCAATGGCATTAACACCAGTTTTTTAAAACACGGAGACACAGACACAGTGAATAACCATCTCCCTATTACTAACCACCCTATACTGTCACAAGTTTTCGAAAGAAAATTGTAGCAGAGCACGTGAGACCATCTCTAGTGACCAATGACCCACTATCCATAACACATGGTTTCAAAAATAAGCTGTCTACTGAAACAGCATTATTCCAGATTATTACTATTATTATTATTATTATTATATTATCATTATTATATATTACAGATTATTATTATTATTATTACAGATTATTATTATTATTATTATTATTATTATTATTATTATTATTA
>NW_020869894.1:663381-668381 GCF_003789085.1 Penaeus vannamei
CTACCTCCCTATCTATTTTTTCCCTCCTCCCCAATCTTTTCTCTCTCTTCCTACCTCCTATCTATCTTTTTCCCTCCTTCCCCCAATCTTTTCTCTCTCTTCCTACCTCCCTATCTATTTTTCCCTCCTTCCCCCAATCTTTCTCTCTCTTCCTACCCTCCCTATCATTTTTTCCCTCCTTCCCCCAATCTTTTCTCTCTCTTCCTACCTCCCTATCTATCTTTTCCCTCCCTTCCCCCAATCTTTCTCTCTCTTCCTACCTCCCTATCTATCTTTTTCCCTCCTTCCCCAATCTTTTTCTCTCTCTTTCCTACCTCCCTATCTATTTTTTCCCTCCTTCCCCCAATCTTTTCTCTCTCTTCCTACCTCCCTATCTATCTTTTTCCCTCCTCCCAATCTTTTCTCTCTCTTCCTACCTCCCTATCTATCTTTTTCCCTCCTTCCCCCAATCTTTTCTCTCTCTTCCTACCTCCCTATCTATTTTTCCCTCCTTCCCCCAATTTCTTTTCTCTCTCTTCCTACCTCCCTATCTATTTTTCCCTCCTTCCCCCAATCTTTTCTCTCTCTTCCTACCTCCCTATCTATCTTTTTCCCTCCTTCCCCCCAATCTTTTTCTCTCTCTTCCTACCTCCCTATCTATTTTTCCCTCCTTCCCCCAATCTTTCTCACTCTTCCTACCTCCCTATCTATCTTTTTCCCTCCTTCCCCCAAGCTTTTTCTCTCTCTTCCTACCTCCCTATCTATCTTTTTCCCTCCTTCCCCCAAGCTTTTCTCTCTCTTCCTACCTCCTTATCTATCTTTTTCCCTCCTTTCCCCAATCTTTTCTCTCTCTTCCTACCTCCCTATCTATTTTTTCCCTCCTTCCCCCAATCTTTTCTCTCTCTTCCTACCTCCTATTTTTCCCTCCTCCCCCCAATCTTTTCTCTCTCTTCCTACCTCCCTATCTATTTTTTTCCCTCCTTCCCCCAATCTTTTCTCTCTCTTCCTACTCCTTATCTATCTTTTTTCCCTCCTTTCCCCAATCTTTTCTCTCTCTTCCTACCTCCCTATCTATTTTTTCCCTCCTTCCCCCAATCTTTTCTCTCTCTTCCTACCTCCCTATCTATCTTTTCCCTCCTTCCCCCAATCTTTTCTCTCTCTTCCTACCTCCCTATCTATTTTTTCCCTCCTCCCAATCTTTTCTCTCTCTTCCTACCTCCCTATCTATTTTTTCCCTCCTTCCCCCAATCTTTTCTCTCTCTTCCTACCTCCCTATCTATTTTTTCCTCCTTCCCCCAATCTTTTCTCTCTCTTCCTACCTCCCTATCTATTTTTTCCTCTCCTTCCCCCAATCTTTCTCACTCTTCCTACCTCCCTATCTATCTTTTTCCCTCCTTCCCCCAATCTTTTCTCTCTTCCTACCTCCTTATCTATCTTTTTCCCTCCTTCCCCCAATCTTTACTCTCTCTTCCTACCTCCCTATCTATTTTTCCCTCCTTCCCCAATCTTTTCTCTCTCTTCCTACCTCCTTATCTATCTTTTTCCCTCCTTCCCCCAATCTTTTCTCTCTCTTCCTACCTCCCTATCTATCTTTTTCCCTCCTTCCCCAATCTTTTCTCTCTCTTCCTACACCCCTATCTATCTTTTCCCTCCTTTCCCCTACCTATTTTCATCACTCCTTTTCATTTTTACAAGAGGACTCCTTCATTCAACCCTCTTCCACCTTCTCCTCCAGATTAAGCCCCAGTTTGAGGTTTAAATTTGTGAATTCTGACCGAAATATCACTGATGTTTTGGATAATGAAATATACATTAATAAAAATCACCATGAATAACTGTGCACTATGCGTCAAAATACGTTTTCTTTTTGAAGTGGAAGGAAAAGTAGTTAAGTCAACCTGTAGATAAAACTTTTTTTAACGTTAGGGTTCTTTGTTGTACAGACCTCATACTCATATCTTACCGTACTTCTTATGTTTCTTTGCTCAATTATAAGGTTTTATTACACACACAAAAAAATAGATGTTCAAATGAATTCCTGTTCAGATAGGGACGATGTAAAACCTGGACTTCGCGACCTCTTCAGACGAAGGAAAAATCGAAGAATTAATTTTCCATTTTACTGCGCTGATGAGGAGACCTTGTCTAGTCCGAAACGTGACGTATTATTCCGTTCCTATCCCGGCAGTGTTTCGTTCTATCTATGTAGATACGTTACAGTGTTTGTATTTTTGTTTGCAAGATGTCTTTGTTGTATTACCTGTAATTGTAGTTGTAAAAAAATATATTGATGTAGGGAACATGATAACAGGTCTTTGGTTATACAATTTAAACTGTTATTCTAAGTCACAGTTTTATCGTTTCTTTGGTGGAAAGAAGAGATCTGTTTCTGAAAAAAGGAGAGATATATTTATGTTATACAAGATAACTGACATGGCATTTGCATTCAGTACATTAACAATATTTTTGCTGGCATTTTTATTTTTGGTATCGGTAAATACTATGAATTAATAATAAAAAAAGGCAAATGCCAACACGTTCACTCTTTACACCTGCTACAAACACATAAACATTCACAAACAACAAGTCATAACTCCTGAGGCATTGTTTATTGGAGAATTTTCATATTGCACAATGGATCGCACACAATTCGCACACTAATATCGCCTCCTTCATCGGACACAGGAGGTTCGTTATAACAGACACTCGCAATATCCCGGAAGTTGCATGCATTTCAAATTCTCCAGATAAGTTTTAGTTTCTTCACTTAAACTTTTAACACGGCAGTGATAATATAAAGATGGGGCCGCTTTATATTTCACTTTCCCTTATCAATAGCGCACATCAAGAAAGATAAAACCACGCCCACAGATCCACCGTGGAGGTCAGGTCTCAGGGGAAGACAGCCAGAACCTGTCGCGCGAATCGTCCTTCGATCCGAGAGGCGCTGCTCGCCACCTGCTCCTCGGGGACTCAGTTCGGCGCGTGGATGGCGTAGCGGAGGAAGTCCATGATCCCCTGGGCGTACGTGGTGGCGTTTTCCTTCGTGATCTTCTGCGTGTAGTAGTCGAGGGAGTAGCAGAAGCGGCCGCGGAAGGTCTGCAGCGTGTGCTGGCACAGCGTGGGCATGAAGTGGCACGACACGGAGCGCAGGACGAGCGACACCTCGACCTCCTCGCCCGTGCCCGGGAAGGTGTGGGTCAGGTCGCCCATGTTGGTGACCGTGTAGTGGCCGTCGTTGGCGGACGGCAGCCGCAGCCACGCCAGCCACGCGTTGTGGCGGATCAGGATGATGAGGCGCTCGCTCATCGGCTGCAGCGTCAGCGCGCGCTTCGACTCCGTCAGGTGGTACTTGAGCCTGGCGTGCACCTGCCGCGCGTACCTCCAGAAGGCCCTCTCGTCGTCGGGGCCCGTCGGGAAGCTCACGTCCAGCAGGGAGATGTGGCAGCCGAAGCTGTTGCTCTGCTGCTCCTTGGGCCAGTAGCGCCGCATGTTCACCGCCTGCGACGACCACAAGTCGGTGTTCTTCAGCCGCCCGCCCTTCTGCGCCATCATCTTGTACATGGTGAGGTTGGCGGCGGCGGTGAAGGCGGAGTTGAGCGTCACGCCCTCCATCTTGCAGCGGCGGAGCAGCTTGCGCGTGGCGTCCTCGTCGAGCTCGTGGTGGATCATGCGCGTGGCCGCCTCGTTGTGCGCGGGCATGCGGAAGCGGCTGGTGAAGTTCCTGACGGGATGCCGAAGGTGAGGATGCACGTGTACAGGCGCCGCAGGAACATGTAGACGAACAGAAAGTAGGCGCCGATGCGGTCGGCCAGGCGGTCCTGCAGCGGGGGAGCGAAGGTGCCCTCCTGACACATGTCGATCTCCTTGCCCTGCACCAGGTCGTTCAGCACCTTCAGGAACACCTTGCAGAACTTCATGTTGGTCGTCCCGTCGCTCACGTTGTGGTGGAAGCCGAAGAGACACGCGTACTTGTACTTCAAGTTGTGGTTGTCGTCCCTCACGCCCTGCTCCTGCGGGCTGAGCCTGATGAACCGCGTGAACCACAGGGGCCCCGCCTTGACGTCGTAGCGCCGCTTGAGCAAGGTCTCCACGGCGCCCTCCACGTCCCGGGTCTCCAGCTCCTCCACGTTGACGACCTCCCGCGCCATCTCCCTCCACCAGAGGCGGCCGTCGCGCTCCGCCATCTCCATGCGCAGGTTCGGCATCTTCCTGTCGGGGGAAGGAGGGTCAGAGAAGCGACATTGTGGGCTGTCGTGGATTCAGTATTGCATGCATGTCAGGCTGGGATCGTGTGACTAAGTTATTGCGATAGGAATTATCATATGTAAATCATGACATGTTCACAAGGTGGTAGCGCAGGACGTTATCTAAGTTGTAGCAATGTTGGATTTTACTGGAACGGAGAGCAGTGTCGGCTTCATCATAAATAGTGAAAGTATATTTTTTGACTTTTACTTTCAGTGTGTGATGTCGCTGACACATGATTAAAAAAAGGAACAAAAATAACCAAGTCATCAATGCTCGCACACATACAACGTAAGGCTACTACACTGGAAAGAAAATAAAAATCATAATTACTTCGGTATTTCCAAGATATGCAAACATGACAGACTCAGAAGCAAATGAAGCACGTGTCCCAATACCTAAAGGTTAAACGTGCAACCTGACCCCACTCGCACCCCTCTATTGCGACCACCACGCTACCTGTACATAATAGTCGCCGCATATTTGATAACATCAAGGCTCAGGGGCGTCCGGGAGTCCAGCCACAGCGAGTACACCGTCGTCATGCAGCCGTATCCATGGGCGGCCGTCATGAACTTCTCCGCGTAGCCTAAGGGCCGCACCCACCCGCCCCCGACGGTCTGCTTGCCGAGGCGCTGGCCGGGGGCGAAGGTCTGCTGCTGCTGGGAGGGGGGCTCCCGCGCACGCCCTCGAGGGACTGGCACAGGAGGGGCGCGGCGGCGGTGGCGTTCCCCGGAGCCATGAACCTGGGGGCGTCTGCTTGGAAGGACGGG
>NW_020869894.1:675881-677929 GCF_003789085.1 Penaeus vannamei
TATTACCATCGTTATCATTAATATCATTAATTATATCGTTAATATCATTATCATTATCTATCATTATTACATATTTATCAAAATTACTAATCATTATTACTACTGAAGTTATCCTTATCATGATTATTATTATAACTATCATTATCACCATCTTTTATTATCTAATACCATTATCATTATTACTATTACTATTGATTTTATCATTATTACTATTATTTTGAACTACGCAGATTTAGGCAAGTAGATGGTGATGATGATGACTGTAATGATGAAAGCACCTAGTTATAAACGATTAGAATAATAGTAGCGGTAATGATACAATCAGCAATGTCAAGAATAGTATGAACGTGAGTGAAATAATTAGTATGCCCATCCTCATACCATCAGCAGCAGTATTTAGTAATGAAAAGGAGATGAATTAAAAAGAAATAATGATAATAACAAACACAACNTTTTTTTCAGATTTTTTCACTACTTATCTCTTCTCTATATTGCATTTTGTTTATTTCTTCCTTATTTCACCTTTCCTCACTTTATTATTCTTTACTCTTTTTTTTACTATTTCTTCTGTTTTTTTTCTGATTCTTTTCCATTTCATAATTTCTTCCCCCTTTCTTTTCTTTCTTTATTGGGTTCTACGCTGTATCTCTTTTCTCTTTATCTTCCCCTTTTCACTCTGATTCTCACCTATTTCTCCTTTCTCTTTCTCTTCCCCTTTTTCTGGTTCTTCTCTATTTCTCCTTTCTCTTTCCCTTCCCCCTATTTCTTCTCCACTTTCCCTTTCCACCTCGTGATATATGTAACAATGACAATCCTTTTTTCCCCTCAGTACTCTGCTTTGAGGGAACAGCTAATATACTCCATCGAGGTCAAGATCCGGTCCCTGGGTATGGGCATCGGGGTCACAGCTATTCTCCTGGCATCCGAGGTCCTTCCCCTTGGCGTGGGCACCGAGGTCACAATTATCCTGAAGAGAACGGTCGTTTAAATCACGGTTCTCTTTTCGGTCATGGGTATCCGAGTCACGCACCAATACCCGGGCATGGGCACTTGGGCATTTCTTCGTCTTCTTCTCCTGTTCAGGGCCAGCGAGTTCACATCTCTCCTCCTCGGCACTCAGGTCGAAGCCGCGACGCGTCCCACGAGCAAGGACACTCTCCTGTCGACGGGACTCCTTTAGCTACCCCAGCAGGAGTGACCGAGCCCGCTACCCCAGGCCAGGGCAAGCTCAGTTCTCTCCCGCTGCTGGGAGGAGAAGGAGGAGACTCAGTGTCTCACAGGGTCCCAGGACAGCGCGACCGCCATGTTTATTTGGGGTCTCAGCGCAGAGGTCACGACGAATCCCCTTATCACTATCCCCGCCACGATCCTCAGACTCACGAACTCTTCAGTCACCACAAGTACGATTCGCCACGCCATTACAGAGAGGGTCCTCTCCAACACGGCAGTCACGATCACCTCCACCATCGCTTTTCTCCCTCGAGTCACCACCACGAAGGCAGTCCTCCCTTCAGTCCTTATCATTTCTGGCGTTCTCTCTTCAACAGACAGAGCGATTCCCTCTATCACAACCCCTCTCACCACAGTCACCACATGCACAGTCAGCATTATCACCACAGATTCCATCCTCACCACCATCCCCATGACCACAAATTCGACAATCACCACGACCACAAACTCAGTCACCACCACAATCACCACGACCACAAACTCAGTCACCACCACAAACACCACGACCACAAACTCCACCATCACCACCGTCACTACGATGCCAAACTCAGTCATCACAACCTCACTGACAGCCGCGACGAAGACCAGAAATCACCCGTTAAACCTCCCCGTAGACGCTGCCCAATGCCCTATGTACCTGTGGGAAATTTATGCCTCTCGAGAGTCATATTCAGCCAGGTAGGTTTCTCGTTCCACAATATTTTCTCGTCATTCCTCCGTTGTTTTTGTTGTTTTCTTGTTCCTTTTTTTCTCTGTCTGTCCTTTTGTTTGATTTTCTTCCTTCTTTCTCTTTCCTTCTCTCTTCCTCCTTTTCTTTC
>NW_020869894.1:683111-695611 GCF_003789085.1 Penaeus vannamei
TATCCTTAGTATCCTTATTATTATTATCATTATATTATTAGTAGTAGGTAGTGTATTTTTGGTTTATTATCATTATTATCATTATATTATTAGTTAGTATAGTAGTGTAGTAGTAGTAAATTGTTTTTTTATTATCATTATTATTATTGTTATTATTATTATCATCATCATGATTATTATTATATATATTATTGTTATTATCATAATTTTGTTGTATTATCTATATTACTATTATTGTTATTATCATTATCATTATTATTATCATTATCGTTAAGGGGTTCGTTATATGAGTGGAATTGGTTCATGTTCGGATATAGGTCTGTCAGAAAAGAACTTAATATGTAAAAGTATTTGGGAAAGCTTTGTTAAGTAGTAATGGTAGGGGATATCGTTTGGTATGTTTGTTCTTCGCTAAACGTCATTCTCTCTCTCTCTCTCTCTCTCTCTCTCTCTCTCTCTCTCTCTCTCTCTCTCTCTCTTCTCTCTCTCTCTCTCTCTCTCTCTCTCTCTCTCTCTCTCTCTCTATATAAATGTACATGATAATGTTGAGGGTGAGGATGCAATAAAAACATTCACTCTTGAAGAACTGTATTAATAATAATAATGATAATAATAATGATAATGATAACAATAATAATAATAGTAATAATAACAACAACAACAACAACAATGATAATCATAATCATGATAATAATAACACTAATAATAATGATGATTATCCCTATCTCACAATGCTAATGAATCTTAAAATGAAATTTAAAAAATCTGGATCCAGATTATGATCCGAGTAACCACCAAATTGAATGGCACTTAAGTTGAGCTAAGAAATAAGTCTGGTAAAAACTTATCCTGCTACCAATAAACAAACAAACAAACAAAACAACCCTACCAGAAACATATTCTTGACGGAGGCAATAATAATAAAGATGATAATTAAAATGATAGTAAAAGAGTGTGTGTCTGTCTGTATGAAGAGTATGTCTATACGTATGTATGTAAAAGTATTTAACCCCAACTTTGCCTCCATGTAACCACCACTTCGCATTATCAATTACGAATCTAATTATACTAATACCTCTTATTCCATAAATGATCTCTACACCCTCGAGGTACATTTCTCATTTTTTTACCGAGAATGAGAAGGAGTGGAGAGTCAAGGTGATACTTAAATGGGCGTCTTTTTTCCCGTCTCGAGTTCTACCCACTCTTGTTGAAATAATTTGCCATTTGAGAACATGCTCGTTGGGATACGTTTAATTACTGAGTGGGTGGGTGCGTGTGCCTCGCTCTTTCTCTGTCTAACTTTCTCTATTTTCTCTCTCTGTGTCTCTCTTTCTCTCTCTGCCTCTCTTCCTGTGTGTCTGTCTGTCTCTGTCTCTCTCTCTCTGTGTCTCTTTTTCTCTCTCTGTTCTTCTCTTTCTCTGTCCTCTCTTTCTCTCTCTGTCTCTTCTTTCTGTCTCTATCTGTCTCTCTGTCTCTTTCTCTTGTCTCTCTTTCTCTCTCTTCTCTGTTCTGTGTGTCTGTCTGTCTCTTTCTCTCTCTGTCTCTCTTTCTCTCTCTGTCTCTCTTTCTCTCTCTGTCTCTTTTCTCTCTCTGTCTCTCTTCTCTCTCTGTCTCTTTTCTCTCTGTCTCTCTCTCTCTCTGTCTCTTTCTCTCTCTGTTTCTCTTTCTCTCTCTGTCTCTTTCTCTCTCTGTCTCTCTGTGTGTGTCTGTCTGTCTCTGTCTCTCTCTCTTTCTCTCTCTCTCACTTTCTATGTATATATACATGTTGATGGAAAAATACTCTACCTAGTGCACAAACAAACTAGATTTATTGAGGAAAGAGATAAATAGATAGATGGATAGATAAATATATCCACATATCAGACATATGGCTCGATACACAATTATTCATACTATTTACTCGATACTATCATAACTACCATAAACAAAACCGAAATTCCTCTCATTTATGATCCGAAGAGCTCCCAACCACCAACGTCAACAGCACCTTAGGATTCAAGCGGCAAGAGGGATGTGGAGCTACCTGTTCCTTCTCAAGTAATCCTTCACCACGAGAACGCCGGCGTCATCAGGGTCCGTTTCGTGACCTTTCCCCCTCGAGGGTAGACGTCGTCGCGAGGGGAAGCGAGGGGAAGCGAGGTCGATTCCGTCAAAGTTCCTGGCGCAGGAGGTCCGGAGCCGATGCTCATGGTTCCGTGAGTGTCTCTCTCTCTCTCTCTCTCTATCTATCTATCTATCTATCTATATATATATATATATATACTATATATATATATATATATATATATATATATATATATATAGATATATATATATATATATATATATATATATATATATATATATAGTTATGATATATAGATATATATTATATGAGTATATATATATAGAAGAGAGAGAGGAAGAGAGAGAGAGAGAAGAGGAGAGGAGAGAGGATAGAGTGAGAGAGAGAGGGAGAGGGAGAGAGAGGAGAGAGAGAGAGAGAAGAGAGAGAGAGAGAGAGAGAGAGAGAGAGGAGACAGACAGAGAGGACAGAGAGCAGAGAGAGAGAGAGAGAGAGAAGAGAGAGAGAGAGAGAGAGAGAGAGAGAGAAGAGAGAGAGAGAGATGAGAGGAGAGAGAGAGAGAGAGGGAGAGGAGAGAGAGAGAGATCTGAAGGAGGAAAGGAAACAGAAATTGATAGACTGATAAATAGACGTAGAGAGAATGAGATTGAATATGTTTAGGTTCCAGCGAGTGAGCATGAGAGAGAGAAAGAGAGTGAGCGTGTGTGTACGTGTGTGTGTGTGCATGTGTATGTGGCACTCCTGCCTATGTGGGTGTACGCTCCCAGTGCCCAATCTAAATTATGCAGCAAAACATATGTCTTCAAGTTCCAAATTCCTTCTTTGAAAGAAGCTACCATTATCCCTCTTATAAAACGACGAGAGAAAACGAGAAAGAGAGAGAGAGAGAGAGAGAGAGAGAGAGAGAGAGAGAGAGAGAGAGAGAGATAAAGTAAGAGAGAAAGAGAGAGAGAGACAGAGAGATAGAGAGAGAGAGTGAAAAAGAGTGAGTGAAAGGCAGAGAGAGAAAGAGGGTGGGGGAGAAAAAGAGAGAGAGAGAATGTAAAAAAGAGAGATGGGGAGAAAGAGAGAGAGAGAAAGAGAAAGAAACACAGAGAGAGAGAGAGAGAGAGAGAAAGAGAAAGAAAGATAGAGAGAAAGAGAGATAGAAAGAGAGAGCGAGAGAGATAGAAAGAAAGAAAACAGAAAGCGAGAGAGAGAGAGAGATAGAAAAAAAACTTTTCCCCGCGTTTGGTTTCCTTTGATATTACGGTTTGTTTGTTTCGTCTCGGCGCCAAGGGATCACCTTCGGAGGAACAACAACAACAAAATAATAAATAAAAAAAAATGTGAAGGGCGTATGAACCGAATAATAAATAAATAAAAAGATGTGAAGGGTGTATGAACCTAATAATAATAATAATAATAATAATAAAACTGTGAAAAATGAAAATAAGAAAGGGGCGTATGAACCAAATAATAATAATAAATAAATAAATAAATGTGAAGGGCGTATGAACCGAATAATAAATAAAAACAAATAATGTGAAAGGCGTATGAACCGAATAATAATAAAAAAAAAAAATGTGAAAAGCGTGTGAACCGAATAATAAATAAATAAATAAAATGTGAAAGGCGTATGAACCGAATAATAAATAAATAAAAAAATGTGAAAGGCGTATGAACTGAATAATAAAAAAAATAATAATGTGAAAGGTGTATGAACCGAATAATAAATAAAAATAAAAAAAAAACTGTGAAAGGCGTATGAACCGAATAATAAAAAATAATAAAAATTGTGAAGGGCGTATGAACCGAATAATAAATAATAAAAAAATAATAATGTGAAGGGTGTATGAACCGAATAATAAATAAGAAAAAAAAAAGGCGTATGAACCGAATAATAAATAAATAAAAAAATGTGAAAGGCGTATGAACCGAATAATAAATAAATAAAAAAATGTGAAGGGCGTATGAACCGAATGATAAATAAATAAAAAAAATATGTGAAAAGCGTATGAACCGAATAATAAATAAATAAAAATAATGATGAAAAGGCGTATAAATAAAAATAAATAAAAAAATGTGAAGGGCGTATGAACCGAATGATAAATAAATAAAAAAATATGTGAAAAGCGTATGAACCGAATAATAAATAAATAAAAAAATGTGAAAGGCGTATGAACCGAATAATAAATTTTAAAAAAAAATGTGAAAAGCGTATGAACCGAATAATAAATAAATAAATAAATGTGAAGGGCGTATGAACCGAATAATAAAAAAAAAAAATGTAAAAGGCGTATGAACCGAATAATAAATAAATAAAAAAAATAATGGGAAGGGCGTATGAACCGAATAATTAAAAAAAAATGTGAAAGGCGTATGAACCGAATAATAATAATAAAAAAATGTGAAGGGCGTATGAACTGAATAATAAATAAATAAAAAAAAGTGAAAGGTGTATGAACCGAATAATGAATAAATAAATAAAAAAAACTGTGAAGGGCGTATGAACCGAATAATAGATTTTAAAAAATGTGAAAGGCGTATGAACCGAATAATAAATTTTAAAAAATGTGAAAGGCGTATGAACCGAATAATAAATTTTAAAAAATGTGAAAGGCGTATGAACCGAATAATAAATTTTAAAAAATGTGAAAGGCGTATGAACCGAGTAATAAGTAAAAAAAAAAAAAATGTGAAGGGCGTATGAACCGAATAATAAACAAATAAAAAAATGTAAAGGTCGTATGAACCGATTAATAAATAAATAAAAAATGTGAAGGTCGTATGAACCGATTAATAAATAAATAAATAAAATAATGTGAAGGGTGTATGAACCGAATAATAAATTTTTAAAAAATTTGAAGGGCGTATGAACCGAATAATAAATAAATAAAAAATGTGAAAGGCGTCTGAACCGAATAATAATTAAATAAATAATAATGTGAAGGGCGTATGAACCGAATAATAATATAAGAAAAAAAATGTGAAAGGCGTATGAACCGAATAATAAATAAATAAATAAAATGAAAGGCGTATGAACCGAATAATAAATAAATAAAAAATGTGAAGGGCGTATGAACCGAATAATAAAAAATAATAATAATGTGAAGGGCGTATGAACCGAATAATAATAAAAAAAGATGTGAAGGGAGTATGAACCGAATAATAAATAAATAAATAAAAAATGTGAAAGGCGTATGAACCGAATAATAAAAAAATAATAATAATGTGAAGGGCGTATGAACCGAATAATAAATAAATAAAAAAAATTTGAAAGGCGTATGAACCGAATAATGAATAAAAAAAAATGTGACCGAATAATAAATAAAAAAAATAATAATGTGAAGGGCGTATGAACCGAATGATAAATAAAAAAAAAATTGAAAGGCGTATGAACAGAATAATAAATAAATAAATAAAATGTGAAAGGCGTATGAACCGAATAATAAATAAATTCTAAAAAATGTGAAAGGCGTATGAACCGAATAATAAATAAAAAAAACAATAATGTGAAGGGCGTATGAACCGAATAATAAATAATAAAAAAAAATGTGAAAAGCGTATGAACCGAATAATAAATAAAAAAAATGTGTGAAAGGCGTATGAACCGAATAATAATAAAAAAATAATAATGTGAAGGGCGTATGAACCGAATAATAAATAAATAAATAAAATGTGAAAGGCGTATGAACCGAATAATAAATAAATTCTAAAAAATGTGAAAGGCATATGAACCGAATAATAAATTTTAAAAAATGTGAAAGGCGTATGAACCGAATAATAATAAAAAAATGATAATGTGAAGGGCGTATGAACCGAATAATAAATAAATGATAAATAAATAAAAAAACTGTGAAGGGCGTATGAACCGAATAATGAATAAATAAAAAATGTGAAGGGCGTATGAACCGAATAATAAAAAATAATAATAATGTGAAGGGCGTATGAACCGAATAATAAATAAAAAAAATGTGAAAGGCGTATGAACCGAATAATAATAAAAAAAATGATAATGTGAAGGGTGTATGAACCGGCTTATCTGTTTGTTTCATGTGATTCGGGTGAATATGTTGTTGCTGTAATTCTAGCATGTTAATTCTTATTTTAATGCATCGTATCTTATTAAAAACCCCGTTAAGTAGGTTCAGTTTTTGTTAGCGTTGGTCAGGTAGTTTGTTTGTCTGTCCGTTGGATAGCAGGATAACTCAAAAAAATTGTGAATAGATTTTTTATTAATTTTTTTACCGGAGGTGTGTTTTACCCTATCGTAAATGCCATGAATTTTTTGTGTTTTGTGTAATTAGCTGTTTTTTAATTATTATTCTTTCTTAGCTGTATTTTGACCTGCACTGACACCTTTGGTGGTATAAATCTCAATTTTTTGTTTTTTTTTTCAGTGTGGCTCATTATAGTTTAATATAATAATAGATAATAATAATAATAATAATAATAGAAATTGTAAAATAGTTGCATCATCTAACTCAATGAGTAGGGGTAACTATTATTATTGTCATTACCTTTATTACCTCCACCTCATTAATATTATCATTATTATTGTTGTTGTTGTTGTTATCATTATTCATATTATTATAATTATGTGTGTGTGTGTATACATACATACATACCTATATATATAATATATATATATATATAATAATATATATATATATAATATATAATATATATATATATATATATATATATATATATATATATATAACATATATATATACATATATACATATATATACATACATATGGGAAGAGCGAGAGAGAGAGGCAGACAAAGAAAGAAAGAACACCTGCGATTCAACACTTACACACAGGCTTATTTACGTGAAATAATAAGCAGTCTTCATCCACACGCGACTCAGGCTTCTGTTCTCCGAATTCCCCGAGAACAGGAGCCACACCGAGGGAAATCAGAGCCACGGGAGGTTTTTCGTGAATGGGAGCCGCTGTCTCGTGCAGTGGAGGAGGATTAGGGCCGTAGCTGTTTTTCTCTTTCTTGCATTTTTCTTGTTTTCTTTGATCTCTCGTCTCTCTGTGGTCTTTCTATTTATCTTTTTCTCTTTCTCTCTCTCTGTCTGTCTCTTTCTCTTTCTCTTTCTCTCTCTCTGTCTGTCTCTTTCTCTTTCTTTCTCTCTCTCTCTCTCTCTCTCTCTCTCTCTCTCTCTATCTATCTATCTATCTATCTATCTATCTATCTATCTATCTATCTATATATCTGTCTCTCTCTCTCTCTTCATATCTCTATCTATCTATCTATCTATATATCTGTCTCTCTCTCTCTCTTCATCTGTCTCTCTCTTTCTCCATCTCTATCTATCTATTCTTCTAGATACTTAAGATGATAGAGAATAGGAATAACTAACTAGACAGTGGGACAGAGAGATTGATATAGATAAGGATAAAAAAAAGAAAGGCAAACAGACAGAGAGAGAGAAAACAAGAAAGAAAGAAGGAGTGTAACTATCTGTTGCATTCATTTGCTGGAGCGCGCGAGAGAGCAGAGGTCAGAGGTCACGCACAGGAATAAATAGAAGGTGAATACTGGTGCAAGGAAGTTGGAAATCAAGTTACAAAATAACGTCAAGGATCCCTTTCCGCTGCTTCTGTTCTGCAACAAATCTGCAACGTGATACATGTTCTGAGTTGGTATTGCAAAATTGTAATTTCTTGCAAACCAGGTCATAATTTGACTCTTTCTTCGTGGTTCTTCTTTTTCTTCTTCTTCTTCTTTCTTGACTTAACAGCCTCGATTTTGAATTCGTCTTGAATTCATAATGTCTCTGTGTTTCTCTATCTCCGTCCTTCTTAAATAGATCAATAGTATATATATGTATATTTGTGTGTGTGTGTGTGTGTGTGTGTGTGTGTGTGTGTGTGTGTGTGTGTGTGTGTGTGTGTGTGTGTGTGTGTTGTGTGTGTGTGTGTGTGTGTGTGTGTGTGTTGTGTGTGTATGTATATACATACATACATATATAATATATATATATATATTATATATATATATATATATATATATATATATATATATATATATATATAAACACACACACAAAAGGCCCTGCAAAGCCCAACGCGATGCTTAGGTACACTGGGAATGGGAAGAACGAAATCCATGAGATCGGGTTGTGGCTTCCTAAACCAGGGGCTTAAATCTCCTCTCTCTGTCTGTCTGTTTGTTGGTCTGTCTCTCTGTCTGTCTGTTTGTTGGTCTGTCTCTCTGTCTGTCTGTTCTGTCTCTGGTCTTCCTGTCTCTCTGTCTGTCTGTTTGTTGGTCTGTCTCTCTGTCTGTCTCTGTCTCTCTGTTGTTCTGTCTCTCTGTCTCTCCTGTCCTCTCTCGGGAACTTCTTGTCTCTCTTGCCTTTGTCTCCGCGAAAATTTCTCGCTATGTCTCTCTCTCTCTCTCTTTCTCTATCTCATTCTTGCTTTTATCTTCTCTCTCTCTCTCTCTCTCTCTCTCTCTCTCTCTCTCTCTCTCTCTCTCTCGCTCTCTCTCTCTCTTCTCTCTCTCTCTCTCTCTCTCTCTCTCTTCTCTCTCTCCTCCTCTCTCTCTCTCTCTCTCTCTCTCTCTCTCTCTCTCCCTCTCCCTCCCTCCCTCTCATCTCCCTCCCCTCCCCCCTCCCTCTCCCTCTCCCTCGCTCTCTCCCTCTCTACCTCTTTCTCCCTCTCCCTCTCTCTCTCTATCTTCTCCTAAAACCTCTCGCCTGAACACACTCTCAAGGGATAGATTCGGCCTCAAAACGTCTTATGGATACAGCTTGTTTGTCGTTGCGTTGTGTAGCTTTGGCGGTGCGATAAGAGGGAGGCATTTTTTGTTGTTGATTTTGTTGTTTGGTTGTGGTTTTGTTGTTGGTTGGTTGGTTGGTGGGCGTCTTTTTTTTTTTTTTTTTTTGTCTTGGTGGGGTTTTGTTAGTCTGTGGTTGTTTTGTTGTTGATTTTGTTGTTTGGTTGTAGTTTTGTCTTTGATTGGTTGGTTGATTTTGTTGTTTGGTTGGTGGGCGTTTTTGTTTTTTTATTGTTTGTTTGCTTTTGTCCTGGTGGTTTGTGTTAGTTTGTGGTTGTTTTGTTTGGTGGGTTGATATTTTTTTGTGTGAGTTTTCTTTTTTTTTCTTTCTTTTGTTAGTTAGGTGCACTTTCTTTTATTTTTGGTATGTTTTATTATATGTTTTTTCTCTGATTTTTTTTTCTTGTGTACTCACGAGCCATAATGGTTAGATCAGTAATGAAAAAAACACCAATATATATAACAAAATACGGATGGCATCGATGTTAGAATTTTGTAGTACATCTCTTCACACAGATGAATTTAGTAAGTAATTGTAGGTCTTCCATATTTATTTTGATATTTATTTTATCTATTTTTTGATACATTTGATTAATATTTGGTTATCCTATGTGGTGGCTTTTCTCAACATTTTTTTGTTTGTTTGTTTGTGCATGCGTGTATTTGTCTTTGTAATAAAGCCAGCACTAATAGTATATTTCATTTACTGTTAACATAATGCAAATATATTTGATATGACTTGCTTAACCAATATAATGAAGCTTAATTCATTTTTGGATCACATTGACTGGACGTTATACTAAAAAAAAAAAAAAAAAAAAATAGACATGGTGAAAAAATTATATCTTTCTCTCTTTCTCTGACCACCTATCTCTCTCTCTCTCTCTCTCTCTCTCTTGCTCTCTCTTTCTTTTCCCTTTTCTCTCTCTCTCTCTCTCTCTCCTTTCTCTCTCTCTCTCTCTCTCTCTCTCTCTCTCTCTCTCTCTCTCTCTCCTTTTTTTCTCTCTCTATCTCTCTCTCTCTCTCTCATCTCTGTCTCTATCTATCTATCTATCTATCTCTGCAAATACAGTACCATGATAATAAGATCACACCATCCAAAGTTACATAATCTAATTCAGAATCATAAGTTTTATCCCAATACATTATAAAGATGATAACATATCGCTTTTTTTCTTTCATATTCTTAAAAATCCCTTGATTTGTTTTCGTCTTTTAGTGAACCCGATTCCTCATATTTTTATATCTATTATTGGGATCTCATGATAAAAAATAACACACGTGAAAAAAGCGGGCATCAATATGTGATAGATGTAGAAATACCGTGACTGGAATAAAGATCTCGAGTTGTCTACATTATCATGTATTGACTGTACTTAAAATATCATCTCTGTTTTTTTTTTCTTTCTTTCTTTCTTTTCTTTTTTCTTTTTTTTTTTTTTGTCATGCTATATATGCATGATTTTTTTATCGTGATATATATGTATGATTGATCATTTTTTGCAGTGTGTATGTAAGGTTTGAGTGGAATCCTGATTGTATAAAAGGAGAATTTCATTAATTGTATATGCAACGAAAAATGAGCCATTAGTTGATTATATACAACTATAACAGCATTTTATAGAAGAGGAGGTGGAAACATTTACTATGTCAATTTCAGAATAACTTCCCTGGAAATAACAAAAAATTGTAAACATTAACGAAAGTTGTTGATGGAGGACGATTCAACATAATGAAATATGGCGAGCTACCCCGTAGACTTTTGCCACGTACATTTATACTTGAGTGCATAGCAACGTATGAGTGTATTCTGGAGAATGTATGTCGGAGATATGGAGGTTAAGAGAGAGAGAGAGAGAGAGAGAGAGAGAGAGAGAGAGAGAGAGAGAGAGAGAGAGAGAGAGAGAGAAGAGAGAGAGAGAGAGAGAGAGAGAGAGAGAGAAGAGAGAGAGAGGAGAGAGAGAGAGAGAGAGAGAGAGAAGAGAGAGAGGAAGAGAGAGAGGGGGAGAGAGAGACAGAAAGAAAGAAAGAGAGAGAATGAGAGAAAAAGAGAGAGAGAGAGAGAGATTGGGAAGAAAGGAAGAAGAGAAACGAAAAGAAGAAAAGGAGAATGGAGAAAAGAAGACAAGGAATGTTCTCATTTGTCAAGCTCTACATTTCGTAATTCAAAATGAAGCCGTGGTTTTGCATTCACAGAATCTGGGATATATATTACTTTCACAACATAATACGCTCAGATTTCATACGTTTCCATGATTATATAATTTTTTTCCTTTTCTTTTTTTCTTTTTTTTTTTTGGGGGGGGGAGGGCAACGAGGAAAAAGTTAGTTAAAATTAAGACATAGCATTTTCAGTTAGTCTTACATAATCCATTTTAAAGCATCAGCGGCCTTTTTTTTCGCCAGAATATGCAAGCAGATTTTTTCTTTTCATTAGTTTGCTTCCGGAACAAACAATAGAGACTTAAGATTAGAATCTGGAAGGAAACTGAGGTTCAAGATAAGCTTTTTTAAGGAGTTGTAGATATCTGGTTTATGCTTCTGCTGATGGATACACATACTCGTGCTTATAAACATTTAGATTAAAAGAGTGTAGATAGATAAAAAAAAATGAATAAATAAAAGAGTGTAGATAGATAGCCAGATAGAAAGATCGATAGAGAGATATATAGATAAGTAGATAGGTAGAGAGATAGATAGATAAGTAGATAGGTAGAGAGATAGATAAGTAGATAGGTAGACAGATAGAAATGATTATAGATATGGACATAGCTATAGATACAAACACACACTAACACACACACACATACACATAGACACACAGACACACACACACACACACACACACAAACACACGCACACACACACACACACACACACACACACAGACACACAAACACATACATATAGATAAGCAGATAGAGAGCGAAGTAGATACACACAAACACACCCTTCCATCTACACACCAAAAGACACCCGAAGCAGAATATCCCAGCGAACGACCCCGAGCAGCACCCACGTGACTCTCACAAGCTAATCTCGACCTTCAGGCTTCTCCCAGAATCTAATCTTAAGTCCCTATTGTTTGTTCAGGAAGCAAATTAATGTTTAAAAAAATCCCTGCTTGCATTTTCTCGGGTAATAAGGCCGCAAGATGCATTAGAAATAGACTATGTGAAACCTGCTGAAAATATGCTTGCTTTTATCCCGAATTCCTTTTTTCCTTTGTCTTGTCCAAAATACATGTTAATATTTTTTTATGAAATGTTTAGTAATCTTTTAGAAATCTTTCTCAGTAACGTCCGGGTATATAATTGACATCGTTCTCAACAAAAGTAGGTTTGAAATTAATTTGAACATGCATGTACATTCATAAACAAATGCATAAAGTGATACAGAAACGTGAAAAAGTATATAAGTAATATAAGTAATATAAAGAGTAATAAAATGAAAGTTATGTAGTGTGATATGAAAAGTAAAAGCGAGAAAGCCTTGTGGGCTTGTAGACTAAATCACGTTTCTCTTTTAAAACACGAGATGTAAATAAAATGAGAATTAATTTTTTTTCTGTTTTCGTTCTTTCTGACATTTCTTATGTTATTTATACATGCATGCGTACAGTATATACTGAAAACAAAAAACAAACACGGACAC
>NW_020869894.1:700611-708777 GCF_003789085.1 Penaeus vannamei
TGTGTGTGTGTGGTGTGTGTGTGTGTGTGTGTGTGTGTGTGTGTGTGTGTGTGTGTGTGTGTGTGTGTGTGTGTGTGTGGTGTTGTGTGTGTGTATGTGTGTGAGAGAAAATGATATTTCAATATTGATAATGACGATAAGAGTGAAATTACCGACAATGATAACAACAAAAAAACAAATAACACTAATAAGGATAATAATAATAACAATAATTCATTCATATCTCTCTATTGCACCATCTTTCTCATCTCTCCTCTCTTCTCTTATGAATATATTGCATCCCACGTCTGTCTGAGGAATATCATGCAAATTGCACAGGGAAACAATGTTGATTTTTTTTTCTTTCTGAAGTAATATTGTTGCAAGGAAACTTCATTGCTGCGAGAAGTTACAAAGGGGTTGAGAGAGAAGAGGGATAGAGAGGAGAGAGGTGAAGGAAGAATAGGAAAGGGAAAAGATTGAGAAGGGAGGGTGTGGGAAGAGAAGGAGTGAGGTGTGGGAAAGAGAGGAAAAGAAGAGAAGGGGAGAGAGATAAAAAGATAGGAACAGAGGAAACGGAAAAAGGAAGAGGAACCGAGTAGGGTAAAAGATAAAAGATACAGAGAGAGAAAGACTGAGAAAGGTATAGGGAAGTAAAGGGAACAGAGAAAGAAAGGTAAGCACCATAGGAGAAAGAGAGAATGAGGAAGGAAAAGGGAATAGGCAAAAGAAAGAGCATGAGAACAAAGAGAAAGAGAGAGTGAAGAGAAAGAAAAAAGTATATGATGATGATTATGATGATGATGATGATGATAATGATAATGATAATGATAATGATAATGATGAATGATAATGATAATGATAATGATAATGATGTTAATGATAATGATAATGATAATGATGAATGAGGATGATGGTGATGAGACCGATAATGATGAAATTGATGTAAAAGTAAGGATGATAACAACAAGATGATGATGAACATAAACCAACAAAGGTTTTATTAAATGTGACACTCTATTACTTCAGTGCACACTGTATCAAGAAAAAAAAAATATTGAAATGAAAAATATAGGAAAAATATTGCTTCATCAAATGTAATACAGTTCCTAGAAGTAGTATTGCAAGGTAAATTATAATGATAATGATAATAATAATAATAATAATAATAATAACAATAAAATGATAATGATCATATTAATAGTAATGACAATAATGATAATAACAATGATGATGATAATGATGATAATAGCAACAACAACAGCAATATTGATGATAACAATAACAAATTGACAATTGTGATAATAATGAATATGATGATTAAAAATGATACTACTGTTATTATTATTATAATTTATATTATCCTTTTTAACCATCCTCCTCCTCCTCCTTTATCTAGCTATAGATTATCTGTCTGTCTGTGTATATCTATCCATCTATCTATTCATTTCTCTCTCTCTCTCTCTCTCTCTCTCTCTCTCTCTCTCTCTCTCTCTCTCTCTCTCTCTCTCTCTCTCTCTCTCTCTCTTCTCTCTCTCTCTCTCTCTCTCTCTCTCTCTCTCTCTCTCTCTCTCCTCTCTCTCTCTCTCTCTCTCTCTCTCTCTCTCTCCGGTCTCTCTCTCTCTCTCCTCTCTCCTCTCTCTCTCTCTCTCTCTCTCTCTCTCTCTCTCTCTCTCTCTCTCTCTCTTCTCTCTCTCTCTCTCTCCTCTCTCTTCTTCTTTCCTCCTCTCCTCCCTTCTTTTTCTCTCTCTCTCTTTTCTTTCTTCCTTCCCCCTCTCCTTCTCTCTCTCTGTGTATGTATATACGTGTGTGCATGTGAATATGTTGTTTCTGTGTGTGTGTGTGTGTGTGTGTGTGTGTGTGTGTGTGTGTGTGTGTGTGTGTGTGTGTGTGTGTGTGTGTGTGTGTGTGTGTGTGTGTGTGTGTGTGTGTGTGTGTGTGTGTGTGTGTGTGTGTGTGTGTGTGTGCGTGTGTGCGTTTGAGTGTGTGTGTATGATGAGTATGCCCATATATAGGTCTGACTTTTATTTTTGCATCTGATTGTTTACTTATATTCCGTTTATTTGTTTGTTTATCTAGTGCGAGCTTGCTAAAAGCAAAAAAAAAAAAAAAAAAAAAAAAAAGATAGGATGATTGTATAATCTTACCCGACATGGTATCATTAATAAGTTTCTGAATTAATCCGTCTGATCTCGTTAAGGAAGATTGACTTAGATGCCTTGTTAAGAAAAAGAAAAAAAACATTCTCTTGTATTGCAGAAGAAAGGAGTTGTCAAACTTCCTATTTACGATTTATTTCAATTCTTGCTTCGTTCTTACTTCAATATCCCACTCCCTTCCTTTTTCAAAATTTATATACAACCTGTAATAACCATATCATACGTTGGACTGGATATAGCATTATAAAATCAACGTGAATCTATTGTTTAAAAAGAGGAAGGATAAAAAAAAATAGCATTTTCAAAAAAACGGATCTCATTATGGACAGCTGCAAGTAAAATTCTCTACGATTACGTATATTTTATGTATATTTTATGACTCATTTGATTAAATTGGGATGTCATTACTGAGCAGCATTAAATAGATATAAAGCCATAAAGGTGTCATTAAAATGCGCAATTTAGCCGGAGAGATACCGAGATATTCATTTGGGAAGAAAATGCTTTGCTTTATGTTGTAGAAATGAATGAAAGTACAGGGGGTGTGGCTGTGGTTTCTCTGTCTGTCTGTTTTATTATTATCATTATTTTTATCATTGCTGCTATTATTGTTACTATTATCATTATCATTATTATTTTTATTGTTATTATTATCATGATTGTTATTGTTATTATTATTCATCATCATCATCATCATCATCATTTCATTATCATCATTATCATTAATATTATTATTATTATTATTATTATTATTATTATTGTTGTTATTATTATTATATTATTATTATTATTATTATCTATTATTATTATTATTATTATATTATTATTATTATTATTATTGTTATTATTTTTTATTTTTATTATTATAATTATTATCATATTATTATCATTACAACTTTATTATCATTTTTATCTTCATCCCCTCTATCTTTCTCTAGCTACGATTATCTGTCTGTGTATATACATCTCTTCTATTCATTTTTTTTCTCTCTCTCTCCTTTTCTATCTCTATCATTCTTCCATCTGTGTGTATGTATATTACATCTCTATGTATCTATGTGGGTGTGTGTTGTGTGTGTGTGGTGTGTGTGTGTGTGAGTGTGGTTGTGTGTGCGTGCGTGCGTGTGTGTGTGTGTGTGTGCGTATATGTGTACTATATATATATACACAAAACCTCCCACGATCCAAGAACATAAAAATAACAAAAAAAAAAAAAAACAAACCAAAGCAAATACCCACACAAAGCACAAACAAACAAACAAACAAAATCTTACACAGAAACAACGGATTTTGCACAGTATTTTCGCCTCAAGAAAAATCTACCCACAGAGCATCATCCACCGGGGTTCGCTGCAGCCTCTTTAAATATGAAAACCTCATAAATACTCAGAGAAGATGTCCACTTCTTCAACAGGACATGGTGCAGAGAGGAGGGAGAAGGGGGGAACGTGGATGGATTTTTTTTTTTTTTTTTTTTGTGTGTTTTGTTTTTTATTTTGTTTTTGTTTTTTTGGGTGTGTGTTTTTTGTTTGTTTTGTTTTCCTGTTTTTTATTTTGTTTTCTTTTTTGGGGTGTTTTTGTTTTGTTTGTTTTTCTGTTTTTTATTTTGTTTTATTTTTGTGCATTTTGTTTGTTTTCTTTTTTTTGATTTTGTTTGTTTTTCCTGTTTTTTTGTGTTTTTTGTTTTTGTTTGTTTTCTGTTTTTTATTTTGTTTTCTTCTTTGTGTTTTTTTGTTTGTTTGTTTTCTTTTTGTGTTTTTACTTTGCTTTTCTTCACTTTTATGTCTAGCTACCTAGATAGATTTTTTTCTCTATCTATTTGCTTGCCTGTCTGTCTGTTTATATATATATATATATATATATATATATATATATATATATATATATATATATATATATATATATATATATATATATATATATATATATATATATATATATATATTATACTCTTTATTTGTCTGTCTGTTTGGCTTTCTGTCTATGTGTTTGTCTATCTATCTGGCTGTCTATCTGTTTGTTTCTTTCTCTCTATCTATTTATCGGTCAATTTATCTATCTATCTTTTTTTCTGTTGTTGGTCTCTAGTCTCTCTCTCTCTCTCTCTCTCTCTCTCTCCTCTCTCTCTCTCTCTCTCTCTCTCTCTCTCTCTCTCTCTCTCTCTCTCTCTCTCTCTCTTCTCTTCTCTCTCTCTCCCTCTTCCTATCTGTCTTTCTCTCCTCTCTCTCTTTCTTCTTTTTTCTATACATCTTCCTCCCTCCCTCTTTCTTTCTTTCTCTATCCACCTGTCTCTCGGTTCTCCTTCCTCTCTATCTCCAACATTTACTATAGTGTTTAGTATCATTATCCTCTACTTAATAAAAAGACAACAACTATTCCCTCCAGTCTGTTGATTTTATTTGTTGCATAAAAAGCTGCAACAAAAACAGGTTTGTGAAGATTCTTTTTTTTTCTTACTTTCTTTAACATGATTCACTGTCATTATCGCCTGTGATGTTTTTGTCATTGTTTTTATCATTAGTATCATTGTTATCATCAATTGTATTATACTCATAATCATCATAACAATCATCATTACTATTATTACTATTATCTTTATTCTTATATAGTATTATATTTATTATATTATTTATATAGTATTATAATCATAGTCGTCATCATAATAATCATTACTATTATTATTCTTAGCTTTATTCTTACTATTATCGTCTATTAGGATTTATTATTATCTTTATTATTTATTTATCTTTATTTTATTTATTTATTTATTTTTGCTGTTATCATCATGAATATCATCATTAACAATATCATAATCATTTTCATAATCATTATTCCTATTGGTAGCAACGGTATCAGTAGTAATCATCATTATTATCGTTATCATTATGATAACCATCGCTATCATTATTATCATTATCATTATCATTCTCTATCACAACAATACCTTGCAACATGAATAAAAAAAAACAACAACACATAAGGAAAAGAATTAAAATTAAATAAACATACAGAATAAAAGAAAACCTTCAAAGTAAGTTTGCTAAAAAAAGAAAAAAAATGGAAATTTAAACAAGGAAAACCTATTAGTGTTTAATTAGTTTCTGCCAAAGAGACACTCTTGTGCTTGGCTCGTCCACTGGCCCGAGGCTAAAGGCTTGTTCCCTTTTTATCTTTTTTTTTATTCTCTCTCTCTCTCTCTGCTCTCTGTCTGTCTGTCATGGTCTCTCTCTCTCTCTCTCTCTCTCTCTCTGTCTCTCTGTCTCTCTGTCTCTCTCTTCTCTCTTTCTATTTCTCTTTCTCTTTCTCTTTCTCTGTCTCTCCTCTTTCTCTCTCTCTCTTCTCTCTCTCTCTCTCTCCTTCCTCCCTCCTCTCTCTCTCTCGTCTGTCTGCGCCAGTAAATGAATATATGAGTAAATGAGCCTATTGAATCTTGTTGTCTCTGAAATTTGAAGAAATAGATTGACAAATAGATAGGATGAGATAAAAGGAAAGAGAGTCTATTTTCCCGGGGTGGGGTGCGGGAAGGACTAAATAAATAAGAAGAAGAAAGAAAAAAAAAATGGGCGAGATGGGGATGGAGGGGGCGGGGGGGGGGGATGTACCTGGATACAAAGACCTTTTCTCGAAGGAAAATTTATAATTCCTTCCCACTGATATCGTACGTGGCACCCTCAGGCACCCGTATAAGATGCGCAAGGGCAGAGGTTTTCTTCTGTTTTATGCATATACAACGGCGCAAGAGATTGTTCCCTTTCCTGATATATATATAATATATATATATATAGTATATATATATAATATATATATATGATATATATATATATAATATATGTATGTGTGTATGCTATGTATGTATGTATGGCGTATACATATACACGTTTTTATAGATGGTATTGGGTGGATGTGGCGAATGGGAAGATGGGAAATGGAAATGGATGAAATGGATGGATGTGTGGAGTGTTGGCGGGATGGATGGTAAGGATGGACTGGGGTGGGAATAAGAAGGAGATGGAGCGTGTGGCATGGATGATGAATGTGTTGGAGGGGATGGATAGTAATGAATTAGATAGATGGATCGATAGATACACAGAGAGCTAAGACTAGATACATAGATAGATAGAAGAGAAAAATGATTTGCTTGAAGTAGGTAGGTAGTATATACATGGAAGAGATGAATAGACACTGTAGATGGATGGAGATAGGAGGAAGATAGATACATGCATGCAAACATACATACATAAACTATAACATCGCATCGCATCCATAAATACATACATACATAGACAGACAGAGTGAAATAATAGTTAGTAAGATGTATTGGCATAGACGACAAAGAAGATAAAGATAGGAGAAATCCCATGAATAGATAGATAGGACAGTCATAGATAAATAGATTAGTTACAGACAGAATAGATGAAGAAATAGATAGATAAATAGTATGGAGAGAGTAAATAGATAAATAGATAGACAGACAAATATGAGGGTGAAGAAAGGTAGATAGAGTAAAATAGATGGCGTAAAATAGATAGGGGATAGATAGAGGACAAAAAGATGAGAGATAGACAGATAGATAGATAAATAGATTGATAAATAGATGCATAGATAGATAGAGAAATAGATGAAGAGATAGATAGATAAAGAGATAGATCAGTAAAGCCTATGACAAGCCATAACCTTGGGAGAGCCGCCTTGTGGGTTGCCAAGTCGGGAATTACACCTCATTACTCGTGTTATGTTCTTCCGTGCTTTATTTATGAGGTAATGACATATCTTTGTGTTGTATGAGCGTGTCATCGTGTCATCATCTGCTTAAGGGTGTATATTAGCTTTTTTTACCTTTTTCATGTAATTGTAGTTGTTTGTATTAGTCATGTCAGATTTTTTTTCTTTTTCTTTTTTTTATACTTTTCTTTTTTTATATTTTCTTTCTTTCTTTCTTTCTCTCTTTCTCTTTTTCTTCCTCTTCAGGTCTCCTCTCTATTCAAGTGTGATTTATGGCACTGTAAACGTGAACACTGATTATAGTTTTGTACACTAATTGCCGTCGTTAAAATGTCTGTAAGATATATGGACTTTGAAAATAAACAGATATGAATGGAGGAGAGAGAGTCTAAAATTTGGGCTTTCTTGAGGTAATTTGTCTAAATTCGTTTGTTATATTTAGGTGCACACATACTTAAAAGCGGAAGTTGTGGAGGAAAGACAGACACGGCGATGTGTACGTACATGTGGATACACACACAGCGGGTGAAGTTTGATAAACGTGCAAGGAAGCAAGATTATGTCTTTTTCTTTTTCTTTTCTCTCTGATTTTTTTAGGTTTTTCTCTTTTTCTTTGTTTGTTCTGTCTCTCTCTCTCTCTCTCTCTCTCTCTCCCTCTCTCTCTCTTTCTCTTTCTATCTATCTTTCTTTCTCTATCGGTAGTGGTTATCTATCTAATCTATCTATATCATCTATCTATCTATCTATCTATTCGTATTCTATGTATCTATCTATCTATCTATCTATCTAATCTATCTAGATCTATATATCACTTATATGATATATAGGTATATATATACGTTACTTTCAGCTTAATTATGTCATACTATATCATAATCTAATATATATATATATATATATATATATATATATATATTTCTTTTTCCTACTACCCTCTTCGTTCTCCTTCCTTCCTCCTCCTACTTCTCTACCCTCTACGACCCTCCTTCCTCCCTTCCTCCTTCTTCCCTAGCTTCTCCCTCTCTCTCCCTTCCTCCTCCTCCTTCGACCTCCTTCCCTCCCGTTCCTCTTTCCTCCGTCCTCACTCATCTCACGCACACACACGCACCCAGCACGTGGTAGAGACACCCACAGGCACGTAATCTTACACTTGGAACCTAACAAACACAAATTGGGCGATCAATACAAAACAATAACCCAATCCTCCGAGGAATATTATTGTACTTACCCAGCGTCAAAATACACAATAATCATATTATTTCATATCTATTTATTCATTCAATTATTTTATTGCTAATTTTTTACG
>NW_020869894.1:709308-719308 GCF_003789085.1 Penaeus vannamei
TAATAAAACACACACTGCAAACCACGAGACAGACAGGAACACAAAGGGCGGCCGCGTGATCAAAAGGACTATACACACACATGCGAAACTGACACACACACAGCACACACACACAGCAACACGTGCATACCACCCTACACAACCACCCCCCTCCCACCCCCACACAAACGAAATGAGGAGCCTAGCAAAAAAAGAAAAAAAAAAAAAAAAATGGGGGGGGGGGGGAATAGAATAGCAGCAAGAAAAGAGAAAGACGAAAAGTTGACACAAAGAAAAGGGGAAATGAAAGAGCAAACAAGGAGGAGACGTAATGACAACAATTAGCAAACGGGGCGAGGGGAAGGTAGAGGATGAACGAATCAAGGGGGAATGGAAAAACATGATAAAATAATGCAGAAGAGGAAGGCAGAAGGAAGGGGGAAGAAGGAGGGGAAGAGGAGGAGGAAGGAGGAGGAGGAGGAGGAAGAGGAAGAGGAAGAGGAAGACGAGGAATGAGGTGGAGAAGAGGAGGAGAACGGAAGACGGAAGACAGAAGGAGAGAAACAGGGAGTGGGAGGGGAAAGTGTGGGAGAGGAGGAGGAAAGATGAGGAGGAAGGAGGAGAAGAAAAAAAAGCGGAAGAAGGGAGAAAGAGAACGAGGTATGTGAATGGGAAGAATAGAGAAGGGAAGAGGGGAGATAGTGTGAGAAGGAGTAGAGAAGAGGGGGAAGCGTGTAAAGGTTAAAGTGGAATAGGACAGAGGGAAAAAAACGCCCAGGAAAGGGGAAGGAAGAATAAAGAAAGGAAAGGAGGGAGATGATAAGAAGAGGAAGGAAGAGGATATAGGGGGATTCAGGCGGACTGACCGGCCACGTGGGGGGGGGGGGGATTTCACAAGAGGGAACGGAAATCAAAGGATATGGAATGAAGGGAGGAGGGGGTGGGGGGAGGAGAGATGAGAGAAGAGTAGAGAGAAGAGAGAGAGAGCAGAGAGAGAAGCAGAGAGAGAGAAGAGAAGAGAGAGAGAGAGAGAGGAGAGAGAGAGAAGGAACGAGGGATGTATGAAGAGAGTAATCACGGGTAGGTCAGATGAGAGAGGGAGGAGAGATGTCGGCGACGAGAAAGAGAATAGAGAGGAGAGGAGGGAAGGTAGTGAGACGTAGCTACGGTTAGAACCCGGAGGAGGGCACAGGAGTATAAGAGAGAAGAGAGAGACCGCAGTAGGCGAAGAGGTGGAGTTAGATATATGTATATATGTATGTTGAATGTAAGTCAGAACGGCAAAGAGATGAGTAGAGAAGGGAGTAGTAGAAGATGGTATCAAGCATGTGGAAAGAAAAGAAAGAGAGAGAGTGAAAGAAAGAAGAGAAGAGAGTTGAAAGAGAAAGAAAGGAGAGAGAGAGAGAATTGCCCGAATCAGAGCGAGAGACTGGGGGGGATAGGGGAAGTGGGAAAAGGTGAGAGGGGAAGGGGGGGATATAGGGGGGGAGGGGGCAACCGATACCACCCAACCCAGCAGGCCTGCAGGAGTGATGGTAGATAAAAGTAGAGTGTTGACGATTCTGACGTGCGCTGCAGAGTGCGCGATCTCGGACGCGTGTCTGTCAGGCGATGGGGATGCATTTGAGGCGAAGAGTTCGGTGGGATCATACGGGTATGCCATTTCTATCGTCGTGACAATCCAGGTGAAATTAAGTAACAAAGAGGGGAAACTATGACAAATGGAAACGAGCCTAAATAACCTGGAGCTTCTGTCATCAGCCACAACACTCTTTTCCTCTTCCCTTTTCCCCCTGTCCCTACCGTTTTCTCTTTTTCTTGTCCCCTTCCTCAAGCTGTTACGCTTCTCTTCCTCCCCGCTGCTTCTGCCATTCGTCATCTGTATCCTCTCTCTCTTCTTACCTCCTCCACCCGCTCCTCTCTCACTCGCCCTCCATCTTCCCCTTCTTCCTCCGCTCCCGCTCTTCATCACTCCTCTTCCTTCCGCCTCACCCTCCTCCCAACCTCCTCTCTACCTCGCCTTCTCACCTCTCCCACTCCACCTCCTCTATCCTTCTCCTCCTATCTCCTCTCTCCACCGTCTCCACAGTCTCCCTCCCTTCCGTCCCCCTCCCTGCCGTTCTCCTTCTCCCTCCCCCCTCCCCTCCCCCTCCTCTCCTCCCTCCCTTCGCTCCTCTTCTCTTTCTCCCCCCTCCTCCTCCTCCTTCCCCCTTCCTCCTCCATCCAAACCTTACCCCCTTCATCTCCTACCTCCACCCTCCTCCTCCCCCCTCCTCCTTCCTCTCCTTTCCCCTTTACCTTCTCCTCCACCCCTCCCCTATCTCCTCATCACCTCTGCATCCTCCTCCATCCACCCTCCCTCACTGCCCTCCCACCTCCTCCTTGACCCTTCTCCCCCAAACCAACAACAAGTTTAGGAGCTTTGCAACAACATGCAAGGCATCTATTCACGCAAACAACACAGTGGGTTGAGGGTGAGGAAGGGTGCTAATGATGAACCTCATGAAACTATTGATATTCGTGTCGAAAAATGAAAAAGAACCTAAGATAGAAGAGGATTTTTTTAAATCGTTATTAGAGAGGGGAGAAGGGGTATTGGGGGAGGGGGGAGGGAGGGGCGTGGAGAGGGGGATGTGTGTGGTATAATATATTATAATTTTTTTTTATATATATATAGGCAGTACATACATATATATTTTCAAACACAGGCACAGCTCAAAACGACAAACAGATTACACGCACGACGCACCACGCATACACAGGCACAACGCTCAAACAGGCACATAAGACACACTCCGCATACTACAAACACACACCACACACAGCACACATACATAACACACAAACACACAGAGGGTAGTTTCCGGATGCAGCCACAGTGACTGCCACACATGTTTTATGACCAGACACACACACACACACACATGGCTGGACACGATCAACCACACCATTACACACCAGTGCAACAGGTGTACATGTCACATGACAGAACATACAAAAATACAAACATACAAACATACATATATATATATATATATATATAATATATATATATATATTGTATATAGTATAGTTATATTTTAATATTTATGTATATATATATATAAATATATATATATATATAAAATATAATATATTTACTATATATATTGTATATAGTATAATATATTATATATATATAATATATATATAGAGATTATATAGTGTATATGTTATATATGAGTTACGTATATATAATTATGTAGAGTATATATATAATGAGATATGATAGTATATAATATATATATATATGTATAATATATAGTATAATAATAGGTATAGTAATAATATACATTACCTAAATATGATATAATATGAGTATATAATCATATGTGTAATAGTAATATAATAATATATATATATATATAAATATATATAATATTAGTATATGATAGTTATCTATGGTTGCGCTACGTATATGTATAGTATATATATATACACATACTGGTTAGTGGGTAGTTGATATATACATATACTAATATATAGTTATTATATATAATATATTATATTAATATATAGTAGTATCGTATTTTATATAATAGAATATATATGCAATATATATATATACTATAGTATATATAAGTACTATATTAAGATTATATATGTAATATATATATATATATTATATAATATAGTATATAATATCATATATATATGATATATATATATAAATATATATATATAATATATATTAAATATATATAATAATATATATATATTATATATATATAATATGATAATATAATATATTATATCATATATATATATATATCAATATATATATATATATATATATATATATAATCATATAATACTATATATATATATATATATATATATTATAATATATATATATATATATATATACCCACATAAATATACATATATATAATATCCTGTACAGTCTCTCCCCCTCAACATGAAGCTCTTCCGCCAATATTCGAAAATGTATTACCAAATGCACAGTCTGCATGAACACCTTCCCCAGACTTAATCCTGTATCCTGCCTGTCTCTGTTCGTTCAATCTGTCCGAGTGAGATAAAAATGGGAGAGATTTAGAAGGAGAGAGAGAGAGAGAGAGGAGGGAGAGAGGGGATGGGGGAAGGAGAAAGGGAAGGAGAGACAGAGAGAGGAAAGAGAGGAAGAGAGAGAGAGAAGGGAGGGAGGGAGAGGAGAGGGAGAGGGAGAGGGAGAGAGGGGAAGAGGGGGAGAGGGGAGGGGAAGAGGGAGAGAGGGAGAGAGGGGAAGAGGGAGAGAGGGAGAGAGGGAGAGAGAGAGAGAGAGAGAGAGAGAGAGAGAGAGAGAGAGAGAGAGAGAGAGAGAGAGAGAGAGAGAGAGAGAGAGAGAGAAGAGAGGAGAGAGAGATAGAGAGGAGAGAGAGAGGAAGGAAATTGGAGAAGGAGAAAGGGAAGGAGAGGAAAAGTGAAAGGACAGTATGGGTGAGAAAGAGAGAAGAGAAAGGCGGGGAGGGAGAATAAAGAGAGAGAGAGAGAGAAGAGAGAAAAGAGAGGGAAGGAGAGAGGACGAGAGGGAGAGTTAAGAGAGAGAGAGAGGGAGAGGGACAAGAGGGAGAAGGGGAGACGGGTAAAGGGAGAGGAGGAGGAGACAGACGAAAAGGGGAAGAGGAGACAAATGTGAAGGAAGGAGGAGGTGGAAGGAAAGAGAGTACGAAGAGGAGACACATAAGAGATGAAAGGAGAAGAGAGGGAAGGCAAGGAGGAGAGGGAGTAGAGAGAGGGCGAAGGGAAATGGAAAAGAAGTGGAAGATATGGCTCAGAACGGTCAAGGGGAGACGGGGAGGAGAGGAAGAGAGGGAGAGAGGGAAAGGGGAAGGAAGAGGTGGAGAGGGGAAGGGAAAGTGAAAAGGAAGAAGAGGGGAAAGGAAGAAGAGGAGAAAGGAAAAGGGAGAGGGGGAGGGGAAGGAAAATGGGGGAGGAGAGAAGGGAGAGGGGGAAAGGGAAAGGGAAGAGAGGGGGGGGGACGGAAGAGGGGGAGAGGGGAAGGAGAGGAGAAAGAGGGAGAGGAAGAGGGGAGGGAAGGGGTGAGGAGAGAGGGAGAGAGAGAGAGGGAGGGGGAGAGCGGAAGATAGATAGAGAGAGTTAGTCTCTCTTCTCGTCTTGGTCTCCCGTCAATTTCTCTCTTCCAATTTCTCTCTTCCATTCCCTATTATCTGTCCATCTCCTCTCTTTTTCTCTTCTCCCTCAACTCGCTTTTCCCTTCTTTTCTCCCTCATTCTTCCTCTTCCTCTTTCTCTTTCTCTTTCCCTTTCCCTTTCCCTTTCCCTTTCCCTTTCCCTTCCCTTTCCTTTCTTTCTCTCTCCTCCCTCTCCCTCTATCCTAACAATTATAATATTATAAAGATATGATAACAACAACAATAATAAGATTAATAATAATAATAATAATAATAATAATAATAACATTAAAGACAATTACAACATCAATCAAGAAAATACATCAACAACACCTCTAAAAACCACAGCCCCTACAACAGGCTTATTAACAACCACGCCAACAACAGCAAGAACAACAGCAACAACTACAACAGCAAGAACAACTACAACCGGCCTACAACTACAACTACAACCGGCCTATAACTACAACTACAACCGGCCTATAACTAAAACTACAACCGGCCTACAACTACAACTACAACCTGCCTACAACTACAACCGGCCTACAACTACAAATACAACCGGCCTACAACTACAACAGACTTACCACAACAACTACAATAGTCTTACAACAACAACAACAACAGCAAGAACAACAACAACTACAACAGGCCTACAACAACAAACGGAAAGCGTCAGCCTCGTTGTCAGGGCCTGCAAACGGTCAAACTGATGTTAATTCATTGATGTTAATTGCGGCTGACAGCTGTGGCGGGGAGTTGGGGGCGGCGTGTGGTGCAGGGCGGACGGTGGTGGTGAAGAGATGGTGGTGGGGTGATGAGTGTGGTGGTGGTGGAGAGATGGTGATGAGTGCGGTGAAGAGATGGTGACGGGGTGAATAGTGTGGTGGTGGTGAAGAGATGGTGGTGGGGTCATGAGTGGTGGTGATGGAGAGATGGTGCTGGGGTGATGAGTGTGGTGGTGATGGAGAGATGGTGATGGTGATGAGTGTGAAGGGATGGTGGTGGTGGTGATGGAGAGATGGTGTCGGGGTGATGAGTGGTGGTGATGGAGAGATGGTGTTGGTGGTGATGAGTGTGGTGGTGATGAAGAGATGGTGATGAGTGTGGTGAAGAGATGGTGGCGGGGTGATGAGTGGTGGTGATGGAGAGATGGTGATGAGTGTGGTGAAGAGATGGTAATGGTGGTGATGAGTGTGGTGGTGATGGAGAGATGGTGGTGGGGTCATGAGTGGTGGTGATGGAGAGATGGTGCTGGGGTGATGAGTGTGGTGGTGATGGAGAGATGGTGATGGTGATGAGTGTGAAGGGATGGTGGTGGTGGTGATGGAGAGATGGTGTCGGGGTGATGAGTGGTGGTGATGGAGAGATGGTGTTGGTGGTGAGTGTGGTGGTGATGAGTGGTGGTGATGGAGAGATGGTGTTGGGGGTGATGAGTGTGGTGGTGGTGGAGAGATGGTGATGAGTGCGGTGAAGAGATGGTGCCGGGGTGATGAGTGTGGTGGTGATGGAGAGATGGTGTTGGTGGTGCAGGGCGGACGGTGGTGGTGAAGAGATGGTGGTGGGGTGATGAGTGGTGGTGATGGAGAGATGGTGATGGTGGTGAGTGTGGTGGTGATGAGTGGTGGTGATGGAGAGATGGTGTTGGGGTGATGAGTGTGGTGGTGGTGGAGAGATGTGATGAGTTGCGGTGAAGAGATGGTGCGGGGTGATGAGTGTGGTGGTGATGGAGAGATGGTGTTGGTGGTGCAGGGCGGACGGTGGTGGTGAAGAGATGGTGGTGGGGTGATGAGTGTGGTGGTGATGGAGAGATGGTGATGGTGGTGAAGAGATGGTGGTGGGGTGATGAGTGGTGGTGATGGAGAGATGTGATGGTGGTGAGTGTGTGGTGATGAGTGGTGGTGATGGAGAGATGGTGTTGGGGGTGATGAGTGTGGTGGTGGTGGAGAGATGGTGATGAGTGCGGTGAAGAGATGGTGACGGGGTGATGAGTGTGGTGGTGATGGAGAGATGGTGTTGGTGGTGCAGGGCGGACGGTGGTGGTGAAGAGATGGAGAGATGGTGATGGTGGTGATGAGTGTGGTGAAGAGAGATGGTGTCAGGGTATGGCACTGATGGAGATCTGCTGACGGAGAGAGGGTGTTGGGTGTGGTGATGATAGTGAGGGAGTGATGGCGCGGGGAATGTTGATGTGTGGTGAAGGATGGTGGTGGGGTGATGAGGGGTGGTGGTGATGAGTGTGGTGGTGTGGAGAAGATGGTAAATGGTGGTGATGAGTGTGGTGAAAAGATGATGACGGGGTGTGGTGATGAGTGTGGTGGTGGTGAAGAGATGGTGTCGGGGTGTGGATATGTTGATGGTGGTGATAAATGTGGTGGTGATGAGTGTGGTGATGAAGAAGAAAAGCTGATGATGGTGAAGGAAAAATGGTGTTGGTGGTGGTGAAGAGATACTGTCGGGATATGGTGAAGGTGGTGATGAATGTGGTGGTGATGGAGATGGTGTTGGGATATGGTGATGAGTGTGGTGGTGAGGGAGAGATGGTGATGAGTGTGGTGGTGGTGAAGAGATGGTGTAGCGATATGGTGATGGTGGAAATGAAGGAGAGAGAGTGATGGGGTGTAGTGGTGAGTGTGGTGATGGGGAAATGATGTTGGGGTATGATACTGAAGGAGAGATGGTGATAGAATATTGTGATGGTGGCTATGATGGTGATGATGTAATGAAGGTGACGGTGGTGATGAGTGTGGTGATAGAGAGATGGTGTCAGAGTATGGCACTGATGGAGATATGGTGATGGAGAGAGGGCGTTGGGTATGGTGATGACAGTGAGGGAGTGATGGCGAAGGGGAATGGTGATGGTGATGATGTTGGTTCTCTCTCCTCTCATCCAACTCCACATTTCCTCAGTTTCCCCTCCTCCCTCACTCCTCCTCTCTCTCTCTTTTCTCTTTCTTTCTTTCTTTCGCTCTCTCTCTCTCTTTCCTCTCCTCCTCACTCGCCTCTCCTTATCTCCCTTCACCCCCCTTTCCCCATTCTCCCTCATCTCCTAAACCACACACACAAACAAACAAACAAACAACACACACACACACACACACACACACACACACACACACACACACAACACACACACACACACACACACACACAACACACACACAACACACACACACACACACACACAACACACACAAACACACACATCACACACACGCCACACACGCATCGCACGCACGCACGCACACGCACACACACACACAGCTTGCAATTCCATCCCTAAAAGTTTAATTGGCTGTTGAGGTCTTGCAACAACTAGGAATTGGTAACTAGCCAACTAGGATCTAGGAGGGGAAGGAGGGAAAAAATAGGGAGGGAGGGAGGGAGGGGGGGGGGAGGGGGAGAGAGAGAGAGAGAGAGAGAGAGAGAGAGAGAGAGAAGAGAGAGAGAGAGAGAGAGAGAGAGAGAGAGAGAGAGAGAGAGAGAGAGAGAGAGATTGTGTTTGTGTTTGTGTGTGTGTGTTTGTTTGTGTGTCCACTCCCTTCTTCCCTTCTTCCCTTCTTCCCTTCTCCCTTCTCTCTTCTCTCTTCTTCCATACTTCCCTCTTCCCTTTTACCAGTACATTTACAGGCATATTTTGACTCTTCCTCCACCTTCCTCTTCCTCCTCTTCCCCCTCCCTTCCCTTTTATCTCCATTCTCCTTTTTTCCAATATTCTTTTACTTTCCCATTTTCCTCCCCGTGCCTCTCTCCCCTTTTTTATTTATTTTCCTTTCTTCCCTAAGGAGCGGAGGTCTACAATGTGATCCAATGTTTTGTCTGGGAGAGAGGGAGGGAGAGAAAAAGAGAGGGAGAGAAAAAGAGAGGGAGAGAGGGAGGGAGAGCGGACAAGAGGGGAGAAAAGAAGGAAGGAATGGGGGAGAGAGCGAGAGAGAGAGGTGGTGGGGGGCAAGGGAGTGAGAAGAGAGAGGAGGAGAGAGAGAATGAAAGGAAGAAGGGAGGAAGGAAGGACGGAAATGAGGGGGACCAAGAGAGGAAGCAGGGAAGGTAGAGGAGGAGAGGGAGGAGGGTGAGGTGGAGGAAGTGGAGGTGGGGAGAAGGAAGTGGAAGAGGGAGGAAGTGGAGGTGGAGGGGAGGAAGAGAGAGAGTAAGAGAGAGAGAGAGAGAGAGAGGAGAGAGAGAGAGAGAGAGAGAGAGAGAGAGAGAGAGAGAGAGAGAGAGAGAGAGAAGAGGAGAGAGAGAGAGAAATGATAGTGGCGTATTCAACTTCTCTTCCTCTTCCTCTTCTTCCTCCTCCTCCTCTCCTCCTCCTCCTCCTCTTCTTCTTCTTCTTCTTCTTCTCTTCTTCTTCTTCTTCTTCTTCTTCTTCTTCTTTCTTCTCTTCTTCTTCTTTCTTTCTTCTTCTTCTTCTTCTCCTCCTCCTCCTCCTCATCCCCATCTTTCTCCTATTCCGTCCTCGTTCTCTCGTCGTCGTCCTCCCTCTCCCCTCCCTTCCCCCCTCCCCCTCCCCTCTCCCCCTCCCTCCCCCTCCTCCTCCCCGTCCTCCTCCTCCTCCTCCTCCCCCTCCCTCCTCTCTCCCCCTCCCTCCCTCTCCTCTCCTTTCCTCCCCCTCCCCTTCCCCCCCTTCTCCTCTCCCCTCCTCTCCTCTTCCCCCCTCCTCCCTTCCTTCTTCCTTCCTTCCTCCTTCCTTCCTTCCTTCCTTCCTTCCTTCCTCCTTCCTCTTCCTTCCTTCCTTCCTTCCTTCCCTCCTCCTCCCCTCCCTCCTCCCTCCCTTCCTCCCTCCTCCTCCTTCTTCCTCCTCCTCCAACACAATTCACCGAAGCGTCCTCACTCCTCACTCGACAACCG
>NW_020869894.1:724308-725597 GCF_003789085.1 Penaeus vannamei
AAAAATAAAAAAAAAATAAAAATAAAAAATAAATAAATAAATAAATAAATAAATAAATAAATAAAAATACAAATACAAATAAAAACGACTTTCTTTAAGGGATCACAATTCTGGCCATGCATGACTGCGTTGAATTATTTAATTGCTCGTAATATAAGAGACTGCTCTGCACATTTATTCTCATTAATTCTTATTCAAGTGATGTCATTTTACGACTGACAATAGCGATCAAGAGAATGGGAAGGAAGGAGTAAGGAGTCATTCTCTCTTTCTCTCTTTCTTTCTCTTTCTCTCGCTTTCCCTCCCTCATCCTCTTTTACTCTCTCTTCCTCTTTCTCTTACCTTCTTCCTCTTACTCTTTCACTCTCTCTTCTTCCTCTTTCTTTCCCTCTCCCTCTCCCTTCCTTTCCCCTCCCTCCCAACAGCTGAAGATTTTTTTTTCTGCCCTTCTCCCTCCCTTTTCCTCTCCTTCTCTCTCCCTCTCTCCTATCCCTCCCACTCTCCTCTCTCCCTTTTCTTTCCCCCTCCTTCCTCTCCCTTCCCTCCATTTTCTCTCTCTCCTTTTCCCTTCCTCCTCCCCTCTCGTCCAAACCCAACACCTAAGGCATTCTTTCCTCTTTCCCTCCTCCCCTCCCTCCCTCCCCCACCTTCCCTTCCCTCCTCTCCCTCCCTCCCTCCCATCTCCCCTCCCCCCCCACCCCCACCCCACTCAAAGCCAAACAAGACGCCCATAAACACCCAAATGGAAAAAAATAACTCCAATTAAAACTCCAATGGGACTTTATCAAATAATAATAATTGAAAAAAAGTTAATTAATTGGGTAATAAGCTCCTCTTGCCCGGTTTTTGTTTCACTAATTTCGAATCATAATATATTCACGAGGCTCACGTGATAACTCTAAAGGTAATTACGAATGCAAATATTTCTGCATTAGGCAAGCATACTTTTTTTTTTTTTTTTTTTTTTTTTTTTTTTTTTTTTTTTTTTTTTTGCTGCTGGCAATGCTAAAAGCCTAGGTAAATTATTCCTAGTTGATGCATTAATAATAATAACAATAATGATAATGATAATAATAATAATAATAAAAAACAAAAATAATGATAATAATAATGATAATGATAATATGGATGGTGTGTGATGGTGATGGTGATGGATGATAAGATAACGATCCCGATGACATTATATTGATGATAATGTGATTGATGATGATAATTATATATGTATAATGATGTGGTTGATGGATAAGCAAGTGATAATGATAAATAACAAATTACTACAAAAGCACGAC
>NW_020869894.1:733143-735643 GCF_003789085.1 Penaeus vannamei
AATGATCGACCACATTCACAAAGCACCCGTAACGTTTGTGACGTCATCAAAATAAACCCCATGCGCTGTTTTCCAAAAAATAGAATCAGACGCCATGACACCTCCTCCAGCTGCTACTGATCCAGCCTTCCCCTTGCCGTTTCACTCGTTATTTGTCCCATGGTCTGCGAATCATGTCGATCTGTTGTTCCATAATTTAATGTCTACGTCTTCCATTTTGCCGCTGCTCTCGATTGAAACATTCATCTAAAGTTGTTTTTTTCTCCTTTCTATTATTGTTCTTGTTCTCTCTCTTCTCTCTCTCTCTCTCTCTCTCTCTCTCTCTCTCTCTCTCTCTTCTCTCTTCTCTCTTTCTCTTCTCTTTCTCTTCTCTTTTCTCCTTTCTTTTCTCTCTCTCTCTCTCTCTCTCTCTCTCCTCTCTCCTCTCTCTCTCCTCTCTCTCTCTCTATCTATCTATGCTATCTATCTCTCTCTTTCTCTTTCTTTCTTTCCTCCTCTCTTCCCTCTTCTCTCTCTCTCTCGTCTCTCTCTCTCTCTCTCTCTCTCTCTCTCCTCTCTCTCCATCTCTCTTTTCTTTCTTTCTTTCTTTTTCTTTCTTTCTCTCTGTCTCTCTCTCTCTCTCTCTCTCCTCTTTCTCTCTCTCTCTTCTCTTTCTCTCTCTCTCTCTCTCCTCTCTCTCCTCTCTCTCTCTCTCTCTCTCTCTCTCTCTATCTCTCGTCTCTCTCTCTCTCTGACCACACACACACACACGCACTCGCACCACACGCACGCACGCACACACACGCCCACACCCCAACACACACGCCCACACACACGCCCACACACACACGCCCACAACACACGCCCACACACACACACCACACACACACACACACACACACACACACACACACACACACACACACAACACACACACACACACACACACACCACACACACACACACACACAACAACACCACACACACACACACACACACACACACACACACACACACACACCACACACACACACACACCCCCCCCCCACACACCCCCCCACACACCACACACACGCCCCCAACAAACACACACACACACCACGCCCCCCCCCCCCACACACACCACACTCGCCCACCCACTCACACACTCTCCCTCTCCCTCTCCCTCTCTCTCTCTCTTACTCCCCCATTTTTTTTTCTACATTTCAAACCTACCATTTCTTCGCCGAGCAGAAGAAACCTTCCTTTTCCATAAAACCTCTTACGTAAACCTCAAACAGCGGTTCATAAATCGGGTTCCATTTAGAGACCTTCTTTTTCGCCTACAGTACATTCTTCGCCATTTTTTTTTGTGTCTGTGGTCTCTGTGAACCTCAAAGGGGATATATATTTGGTATATTTTTTTTCTGTAATACTCTGAAAGATATGTTTTTTTTTTTTTTTTTTATTTTTGTGTTTTTGTCTATTTGTGTATTCATTTTGTACATTCTTCATTTTTTGTGTCTGCGGTCGTTGTGAACCTCAAAAGGGATATATATTTGATTTTTTTTTTCTGTAATACTCTGAAAGATGTGTTTTTATTTTTTTTGTATTATACTTTGTGTTTTTGTCTATTTGTGTATGGCATTTTGTATATTCTTCATTTTTTGTGTCTGCGGTCTTTGTGAACCTCAAAAGGGATATAGATTTGATATATTTTTTCTGTAATACTCTGAAATATATGTTTTTCATTTTTTTTTTATTATACTTTGTGTTTTTGTCTGTGTATGTCATTTTGTACAGTTCACAAACTTTGTATTGTGTTGCGGTCTCTTGTGAACCTCAAAAGGGATATATTTGATATATTTTTTCTGTAATATAAAAAATGTTTTTAATTTTCTCTATTATACTTTTTTGGTCTATTTGTGCATGTCATTTTGTCAATATTTGTGTATGTCATTTTATACATTCTTCACAAACCTCAAAAAGGGAATATTTGATTTTTTATTATAACGCTATAAAAATATATGTTATATTTTCTAATATACTTGAAAGTATTTTTTGTCATTTTCTTTCATTATACTTGGAAGGTATATTTGTCTATTTGTGTATGTCATTTTGTAATGTTTGTCTCCGTCTATTTATATATCTGTCTACTTGTTTGTCTGTCTATCTATCTATCTTTATCTATCATTCCATCTACTTGTTTATCTGCCTATCTATCTTCCCGCCTGTTTATCTATTTATCTGTTTTTCTATATGTCTATCTTTACCTACTAATCATTTGTCTATTTTTATCTTATCTATCTATTCATCTACCTGTTTATCTGTCTATCTTTCCTTCTTATCCATTTATCTTTTTCTGTACGTCTATTTTTACCTACTAATTATTTAGATATGATTTATACCTTTATTATTCAAAATAGTCATTCCAATTTATTACTGTATTCGTATATACTTAATTATTTTTTGTCACTTTTATTCCTTTTTTCCTATTCCTATTCCCATTCCTATTAATATTCACAATTTTTCCTTGCTCTTT
>NW_020869894.1:738143-748613 GCF_003789085.1 Penaeus vannamei
CCATATGAGTGCAAAAATATGTGTAATATCCCATGTGAGTGTAAAATACATGTATATCCATATGAGTGTAAAATACAATATTCCATGTATTATCCATGTAAGTGTAAATATGTATATTCCACATGAGTGTAAAATACATGTATATCCCAGTGTGTAAAAATACATGTATTCTACATGTATATCCATATGAGTGTAAAATACATGTAATTCCATATGAGTGTAAAATACATGTATATCCATATGAGTGTAAAATACATGTATATCCATATGAGTGTAAAATACATGTATATCCATATGAGTGTAAAATACATGTAATATTCCATATGAGTGTAAAATAATGTATATATCCATATGAGTTGTAAAATACAGTATATCCATATGAGTGTAAATAACATGTATAATCCATATGAGTGTAAAATACATGTATATCCATATGAGTGGTAAATACATGTATATCCATATGAGTGTAAAATACATGTATATCCATTATGAGTGTAAAATACATGTATATCCATTGAGTGTAAAATACATGTATATCCATGTGAGTGTAAATACACTGTATATCCATGTGAAGTGTAAAATCATGTATATCCACATAGTGTAAAAATACATGTTATATCCATGTGAAGTGTAAAATTACAATGTATAATTCCATGTGAGTGTAAATAATGTATATTCCATGTGAGTGTAAAATACATGTATATCCATGTGAGTGTAAAATACATGTATATCCATGTGAGTGTAAAATACATGTATATCCATGTGAGTGTAAAATACATGTATATCCATGTGAGTGTAAAATACATGTATATCCATGTGAGTGTAAAATATGTATATCCATTGAGTGTAAAATACATTTCATGAGTGTAAATATGTGTTTATCCATATGAGTGTAACACATATATATCCATATGAGTGTAAAATACATGTATATCCATGTAGTGTGTTAAATGTGAATAGTGTATATCCATATGAGTGTAAAATACATGTATATCCATATGAGTGTAAAATACATGTATATCCATATGAGTGTAAAATACGTGTATATCCACATGAGTGTAAAATACATGTATATCCATGTGAGTGTAAAATACATGTATATCCATGGTGAGTGTAAAATACATGTATATCCATGTGAGTGTAAAATACATGTATATCCATGTGAGTGTAAAATACATGTATATCCATGTGAGTGTAAAATACATGTATATCCACATGAGTGTAAAATACATGTATATCCACATGAGTGTATATGTATATCCATGTATATCCAATGAGTGTAAAATACATGTATATCCATGTGTGTAAAATACATGTATATCCATATAAGCGTTTCCGTGTTCGTACATGCGTGTGTATGAACACTACCTATTCTTAACAGCAGACAACCCGCAAACAGTGAACTTAAATGACGTGGACATATTGTGGGCGGAGCTTAGGCGGATACAGGAGCAGAGTGCAGATAGACGCGGGAAATTAAAGAAAAAAGAGCCTTAAGAATAAAAGCAATTAAGGTGGTTAAACGAGGGATACGGAGAAGGTAAGAAGGTAAAAGGGTAAGAAGGTAAGAATAGGTAAGAATATTCGTAAATGGGTAATGGATTTAAGAAGGGAAAGATGATAACATGAATGGTTAAACCTTTCTCAAATCGAAATTAATTACAAAATAGAAAGAAAATAGGTAAGAAAGTATATAGGTAAGAAGGCAAATGGGTAAGAAAGGAAGCAATGGGGAAGTCGATAAATGGGTGGGGTAGAAGTCAAAATAGGAAAATATGTATTGCTATAAGTCAAGTAGGTAAATGGGGGGTAGAGAGTTGATGGGTAAAACGGTAAATGGGTAAGAAGGAGAATGAAAAAAAACGTAAAATGTAAGAAGGTAAATAGAAAAATTAGTAAAAAGGACTATAATCAATAATAAGAAGGAAGAAGGTGAACAATAATAAGAACGAGGTAAGAGGTGAAATGGGTAAGACATTAAGAAGGGAAATGGGTAGAAAGAAATTAAGAAACTGAAATAGGTCTAAAGGAAATTAAAAAAGAGAAAATAATGTAAAAGAAGAGAAAAAAAAAGAAACTTGGATTTTAACGTAGGTAAAAGAAGGCAAGAGGACAAGAAGGTAAGATATAAGGTAAGAGGAGAAGATGTTCAAGAATAATAATCTTTTTCATAATCCGATTTCCAACAAGAGATTTCGCTGTATTAAAAAAAAGACGGTATTAGCTTCCTATAAGGATCAGGGGAGGGAAGGAGAGAAGGGAGGGAGGCGGAAGGAGGGGGCGGAGGAGGGCGAGGGAGGGCGAGAGGAGGAGGGGAGGGAGGGAAAGGCGCTGGTGGGACGGGAAGGGTGAAGGGGGTGGAGGGAAAGGAAGGGAGGCCGAAGGGGAGGAGGGAGGGAGAAGGAAGGAAGGAAGGAAGGAAGGAGGGAAGGTAGGGATGAGTGGGGGAGGCGAGGGAGGAAGATAGGGAAGGGTGTGGGGTGGGTGGGGAGCGGAGAAGGCGAAGGGAGGGGGGTTGAGGGAGGAAAGAAGGGAGTGGAGGAGGGAAGGACGGAGAGGGCAGGGATGGCGGCGGTGGAATGTTGAGGGGAAGGGAGGGGCAAGGGTTGTGGAGGGAAAAGGGTTGAGAGCTATGAAGTGAGCGGGCTGCAGGGTGGAGGATGAGATGGAGGGAGCTTGAAAAGAGTATATGGAGGGAGGGAGGCTTGTTTTATGGCCAGTGGTAGGAGGCGGAGGAAAGGAGGGAAGGGAAAGGAGTGACAGACAAAACAGACACAAACAGGAGAGCCGAGAGCGAAGTCGTATAACATGCATACGAAAGACAAAGACAAAGATCGCAGAGAAGGAATAAGAAGAGAGAAATAGTTAGAAAGAAACAGATTAAGCACGAAATGAGTGGAAACAACCGATAATTTGCCACATCAATAATTACTGTTTTATCCGGGAACAGATTATGAAACTCTCTCCCATGCAACTTAAAAGCGCCTGAATATAAATTTCTGTTGATTAATGAACATTAACTACGCAGGTACATGAATGCAAATGTTGCAGAGGCTGCGCGTGATAGGTAAATTGTATCCCGGCTTGTATCGAATCTGTGAAGTGTATTTATGACTTTGTTGAGCAGATTTCTTTAAATTATTCTTTTGTTATGTTGCTTACGTTCTGTTCATTATTCGATGGTATTTTTACGTTATTTTATTTGTTTCCACTTTGATTTGTATTTTGATTTCTAGGAAAAAGGGAAATGATTGTATAGGTATATATTTTAAATGGGTAAGATGCTGGCATGCTAATCTAGTGAGAGGAATATTAAAGAAAATGTGAGATTTGATTATTTTGTATCAGAAGAAAAAAAAAAGTGTTTTAACTTATGAAGAAGAGACAGAAGCTTAAAAAAAGTAGATCAATAAAGATGTAAATATAAAGTAGCAACAAAATAATGATGATAAAGAATGAATATCAAACGGGAAAAAATTTCGGAAATTAAATTCAATATTTCCAGTCAAACGTCAAAAATTAAAAAGAGCCTGGGGTAATTGATTAGTAAAAAAAAAAAAAAAAAAACGAAAAAAAAAAACAAAAAAAAAAAAAAAAAAAAAAAAAAAAAAAAAAAAAAAAAAAAAAAAAAAAACGGAAAAAGTCCAAATATAACTAGATGAAAATTCAAATGCGAAAAATTGAAAGGAACTTTTTCTTCTCTCTCCCGAGGAAGGCGAAATCACCTTCAATCTCGTCCAGATGATAATATAACGCATCAAACACATGCAATATACCGAACCCGAACGTAAATTGCAATATCCGGCAACCCCCATTCTACAATCTTCGAATCCCATTTTCTTTCACTCTTCCCATCCTCTATTTTTTTAGGGGAAACTTTTATAGATCCCTAAGATGGTATTAGCGGGTCCCCCTCCTTCTCTCTTCTCTCTCTCTCTCTTTCGCAAGAACGTAATGATAATAGAACCCTTTTTTGGCAGGGACGGACTCGAGAGATGATGACGCTTTATAAGAGTAGAGATGATCGTGATATTGGTTAGAGTACGACTTTTTTTTCGCCAAAAATCCGTGGACGTAGGGATGGGTTGCGAGAGTCGTAAAAACGCGCCATTATCGGAATAGGGAAGCGGCCGCCTCTCCTTTTCTACATCTGGTCTTTGGAAGGTCTCTTTATATTTTATCTTGTAGATTTGGTGATTATATCATCATGGTTGGTGTTCTTCTTCGTCTTCTTTGCTAAACTTCTCCTTATTTCTACTTCTCGTCGTCTTTCCGTTGCTACTTCGGGCCTTAATTTCTACTGTACTTGCGTTTGTAGTTCATCAATTACCATTATGATTATTATTTTTTCATCATTATCATTGTTACTATAATTATCTTCATCTTCATCTTCATTTTCAACTTTATCTTCATTAGCATTTTCATCATCATCATTATCATATTTTCATCTATCAGCTTTTGCTTGCTTAGTTCTGTGAACCCGAACCTCACTCTACCATCACAAGACCCTGCACTACTCTACCCTCTGTGGAGATCCATATACTTTTTTTTCAACCACACTTATTACCACACTTGCCTCTGAGCAGAATAAGCCGTTGCTTAGCCTACATTCCACTCCTATTCCCTTTCTAACTGTAGTTCTTACGAGCATCATTTTTTTTTTTTGCACTGTTTCCTTTTTATAAATATACCAAGGCTACGCCCACAGTCTGACTCCCTTTTAAGACTCACCGGCAAACACCCGCCTCTTGTTGCTTTGTGTTAATATTCAGATAACGTTAATCTTTGTTCTTATTCAGCTTTCATGAACTCTTCACTACAAACTTTTTCAACTACCTCTCACATTCACCATATATCCCAAAATCATCTTATACTTGATATTATTTACCATAAGCCTTCCACTAACCTCTGGGAGCATTTTTTTTACCTCAATACCATACCTTTAAACCCCTTATATCTTTACAATCTTATGAAGTGAATTTAATTCATCGAGACTGTATTTCGTTATTAATTTTTACTTAACAATCATCGAAGTCCTTAACAATTAGCCAAAACTCTTCACTATTTGTTCTAATTATCCTTCATGTTGATTGATCTACTATATCCCTAAGCGGCTGCTCAAACTCAACCTTCCACGAGCATAACCTAAAAAAAATAAAACCAACAAAAACAAACAATACAAGAAAAAAAATCGGTACGCTCTTTGCTCTCGTCTCCTTCCTTCTCTCTCTCTCTTCCCCTCTCCTGTACTTGACCTTGTTTTTGGTTTTATTCCTCCCCTTCCCTTCTTTCTCCTTGTACTCCTCTCTTCCTTTCTCAAACACCTTCCTCCTTCCCCCTTCTCTGCTCTTCTTCCTTTAAATCCTATGATCCGCCTCTTTGCATTCCTCTTCTTTTCCTCTCCTCTTCCTACGTTCCTTTCCTTCCCTAGCCTTTCTCTCTCTTTATCCTTTCTCATCTTTCTCTCCCCTTCTTCCTTCTTTCGTCCTTCCTGTTCTCCTTTTTCCCTTTCAACCTATAGGCCTTGCCCTTTTCCTCTCCTTATCTTCCTCCTTCTCCCTACCTTACGCCTTTCTCTCTGCCTGTTTCTTCCCTCTCTTTCTCTTTCACACCTTCCGCCTTTCCCTTTCTCTCCATCTCATCTCTTCTTCTCACCTCCCCTCCCTTCACTTCCCTTTTCCTCCCCTCTCCTCTCTCCTTCTTCTACTCTTTCACTCATCCTACCCTCTCTCCCTCCTTCTCTCCCTCTTCCCCTCCCCTTTCTTCCCCATCTTCTTTATTCCTTCCCATTCTCCCTTCCCTCCTTGTCTCTTTCCCCTCCACTCCCCCCCCCCTCTCATTCCCTCTTCCCCTTTCCCTCCCTCCCGCTTCCTTGTCTCTACTTCCCTCTCCCCTCTTCTCTCACCCCCTCTCTCCTCCCCCTCCCTCACTCTTCTCCTCTCCCGTCCCCCACCCCCTTCTCCCTCACTTCATCTCCCCCTTTCCCTCCCCTCTCCACTCCCTCTTCCCCTCACTTCCCCTCCCCCACCCCCTCCTCTCACTTCCCCTCTCCCTCTCCCTCTCCTCCCCCTCCCCCTTTCCCTCACTTCCCCCCTTCCCCTCCCCTCGCTTCCCTCACTTCCTCTCCCCCTTTCCCCTCCCCCTCCCCTCACTTCCCCCTCCCCTCACTCCCCCTCTCCCTCCCCCTCCCCTCACTTCCCCTCCCACCCTCCCCCTCCCCCTCCCCTCTCCTCTCCCTCTCCTTTAGCGATCAAGTCATTAAAAAAGTTGTGTGAGCGCCTATTGGATCCTCCTTTTTATAACTGTCGAGAAATTAAGCCATAAAGCAATTTTGAAACCGCTGCGAAGGAGGCTGAGAAAGAAGGGGGAGAAAAAGGGAAGAGGAAGAGGAAGAGGGAGAGGGAGAGGGAGGAGGAGTTAAAGGGGTGGGAGAGAGAGAGCGTGAGAGGGGGAGGGAGGAGAGGAGGGAGGGGAGTAAAAGGGGGAGGGAAGAGGAGGAATTAAAAAGGGAAGGAGGAGGAAGAAGAGGGAGGAGGAGTAAAAGGGGAGGAAGAGGAGTAAGGAGGGGGGGAAGGAGGAGGAGTAAAAGGAGAGGGAAGAGGAGAATTGAAGAGGGAGGGAAGAGAAGAGGTAAGGGGGGGGGAGGGAGGAGTAGAAGGGGGAGGAAGAGCAAGAGATGAGGGGGAGAGAGGAGGAAAAAAAGGGTGGGGGGGGAAGGAAGAGACTAAGTAGGAGAGAAGAAAGTGGTGAGAGAGAGGGGAGGCGGAAGAAAGGGGAAAAAATAGGAGTGAAGAACGGGGAGATGAAGCAGAGATGAGTAGAAAGAGTAAATAGAAAAGCGGAAAGGGAGAGAGGAAAAAAAGAGAAAAGGCACGAGAGAGAGAAGGAGAATAAAAGGCAAAGAGAGAAGCTGCAAAGGCGAGGAAGGAGAAAGAGAAAGAAAGACGAGAGAGAGAGAGTGAATAAATAGAGGAAAGAGAAGAAAAAAGGCTGACAGAGGGGAGAAAGGGGTAAAGAGAAGAGAAAGACAGCGAGAGAGAAAAGAAGAAGAGAGGCAGAGAGAGAGAGAGAAAAAGAGAAAGAGAGAAAAGGAAAGAGATAAATATATAGGAAGAGTAAGAAGATAAGAGATCAATATAGAGAGAGATAAAGAGATCAATATAGAGAGAGACAAAGAGATAGATATAGAGAGAGATAAAGAGATAAAGAGAGAGAGATAAAGAGATAAATAGAGAGAGATAAAGAGATAAAGAGAGAGAGATAAATGAGAAGAGAGAGATTAAAAGAGAAAGAAAGAAAGAAGAAAAAGAAAAAGAAAAAAAGAAGAAGAAAGAGAGAGAGAGAGAGAGAGAAAGAGAGAGCAGAGACAGTAGGCGGAACAGAAATCAGGAATATTCCGCTGAGCTCGTCGAAATTTTGAACGAGTGTGTTGTCTGGGAGAGTGATGGCATGCGTTTCTCCTGATGCGCGTTGCCTGATGGGGTTTTTTTTCTTTTTTTTTCATATATTTTCGTCTTATTTTCGTCATTATCTGTTCAAAATCATGATCTTTATCATCATCTTCGCAGCATTTATTTTTTTTTTTTGTCGTATATTTTCTTCTTATTTTCGTCGTTATCTGTTCCAAAATCATGAACCTTTATCGTCATCATCCCAACATATATATATTTTTTTCTTTTTTCGATATATATTTTTTTCTTTGTTGTTATTTGCTCCTACCTCCCCCCCTCTTCCCCTCCCCCAATCATGAATTCATCTTCATCATCTCTTCATATATCTACTATTTCAATTGTTTCTTTACTATCTCCCTCTTTCATTTCTCTAGACCCTATATCCCTTCCTCTCTCTTCATATCTCATCTCTCTCTCTCTCTTGTCTCTGGTCTGTCTCTGTTCTGTCTGTCTCTCTCTCTTCCTCTCTTCTCTCTCCTCTCTCTCTCTCTCTCTCTCTCTCTCTCTCTCTCTCTCTCTCTCCTCTCTCTCTCTCTCTCTCTCTCTCTCCTCCTCCCTTCTTCCCTTCTCCTCTCCTCTCTCTCTCTCTGTCTCCTACTCCCATTTCTCATTTCCTTTCCCCTCTACTCCCATTTCTCCATCTCTCTCTCTCTCCCACCCTTCCTCCCCGCCACTCACCACTTCTCCCTCCCTCCTCCATTACTGCTTCTTCCTCTCTTCCTCTCTCTCCCTCCCCCATCCCACTTTTTCTTTACCCATTTTCCTCTCGTTTTCCATCCCTCTCTTCCTCCCACTAGCCCTCTCCCATCTCTTCTTCCTCCATCCCTCTTTCCCTCACCCCTTTCCTCCTTTTCCATCTCTCTCTCCCTTTCCCTTTCTCCCTCCCTTCCTATCCCTTCCCTCTCTTCTCTCTGTGTTATCCTTCCCTCTCTTTCTCGTCCATCCCTCTCTCTTCCATCTCTCCCTCCCTCCCTCCCTCTCCCATCATTCCATCCCTCCCTCCTTCTCCTCTCACTTCTTTCCATCCCATCCCTCCCTCCCTCCCTATCCCACCCCATTCCCCCATCCCATCCCATCCCATCCCATCCCATCCCATCCCATCCCATCCACCCACCATCCCATCATCCCATCCCATCCCATCCCATCCCATCCATCCCATCCCATCTCCCTCCCTCCCTCCCTCCCTCTCCACTTCCTCCCATCTCCCATCCCAACCCTATTCTCCCCTTTCCCCCCCCCCACCCCCTCTTCTCTCCTATTGGATTCCACCAAAATATAGAACTTATATATATGGCGCTAGGTCCTCCCCCGCCAAGCCCAAAGACCTTTTTTCGATAATAGGATAAGATATTCAAAGAAATCGGCCGGAAACTTGACCTTTTTCCCTCCCCCCCCTCCCCTCCCCCCCCCGCCCTTCCCCATGACTCTGACCCCCCCCTTCCCCTGGGTCTGACCTCCCTCCCTTCTTTCCCTGGGTCTGACCCCTCCCTTAAACCCTGGGTCTGACCCCTCCCTCCCCTCACCCCTTCTTCCCTGGCTCTGACCCCTCCCTCCCTTCCCCTGGCACTGACCCCTCCCCCCCCCTTTTCCCCTGGCACTGACCCCTCCCTCCCCCCCTTCCCCTGTCTCTGACCCACCTCCTGACCCCCCTTCTTCCTGCCTGCTGACCCCCCCCCCCCCCCCCCCCGATAGATAGAAAAAAAAATATAAGGAAAAGAAAGACAAAAAGTTTCCAATTCTCTTGGCCGATAAACAGGAACAGGAAGATTGTTTTTTTTTCTTCTATTATTTCTTTTCTTTGTCGGTTCGGATTCCATAAAACCATTTACCGGGTTCCTATCTTCTTTGTTTTTTTTCTTCTTCTTCTTCTCTTTCTTTTTCTTTGTCGGGGTTTTTCTTTTCGTTCTCGATTTATTTTGTTCTTTATTTTTTCGTTTCTCTCTTTCTCTCTCTCTCTCTCTCTCTCTCTCTCCTCTCTCTCTCTCTCTCTCTCTCTCTCTGTCTCTCTCTCTCTCTCTCTCTCTCTCTCTCTCTCTCTCTCTCTCTCTCTCTCTCTCTCTCTCTCTCTCTCTCTGTCTGTCTGTCTCTCTCTCTCTCTCTCTCTCTCTCTCTCTCTCTCTCTCTCTCTCTCTCCTTCTCTCTCTCTGTCTCTCTCTGTCTCTCTCTCTCTCTCTCTCTCTCTCCTCTCTCTCTTCTCTCTCTCTCTCTCTCTCTCCCTCTCTCTCTCTCTCTCTCTCCTCTCTCTCTTTCTCTCTCTCTCTCTCTATCTCCTTCCCGCCTTCTCCCCCTCCCCCCCTCTCCCTTCATCCCCTCCCCATCTCTCTCTCTCTCCCTCCCTCCCTCTCTCCCTCTCTCTCCCCTCCCTCCCTCCTCTCCCTCTCTCCCTCCCTCCCTCCCTCCCTCCCCACTCCCTCTTCTCTCTTTCTTGCCCTTTCCCTCTTCCAACTTTCTCCAGCTTCTGGCGCTGACCGAAGCTGTTTTCGAAAAGATTTCCATAGTGTCTATAGAATCATGGTGGACCGCGGCAAGATTTTTTTTTCCATCGCTCCCCTTTTCTGCTCTTCCTTTTCGTAAGCTTTCAACCTATTATTCCAAATTGAATTCCAACGAAAAAATTATGCGGCAGGGGGGACCCACCACCCCCCCCACCCCCACACAACGCCCCAAACAAAACAACACCCCCACCCCACAACCCCTAACCCCACACCCCAAACCAAACACCCCCCAAAACCCCCCAACACCCACCCAACCACAACCCACCCCCAACCAAGGGGGAAACCCAACCCCCCCCCCCACCCAACCCACCACCCCCCCCCAACCACCCACCCCCCCCCCACCCCCCAACCAAAACCCCCCAAAAACCCCCCCCCCCCCCAAAAAAAACCCCAAAAACCCACCAACCCCCACCCACCCACAACCCCAAAAACCCACCCCCACACACACCCCCAACTCACCACACCACCCCCACAAACCCACCACAACACACCACACACACGTGTATATGATCGATTATCTATCT
>NW_020869894.1:748938-756438 GCF_003789085.1 Penaeus vannamei
CAAGAAAATGGAGTGAAAGAAATCAGTAAAAGAAAGGATTAAAAAAATATAAAGAGTAAGAATAAGATTAAGGAGGAAGGGAAAGGAGAAAAACGACAATGAATAAGACACAACGAAGAAAAAAAGAGAGGAAAGAAGAGAAGAAATTAGAGAAGGAAAAGAAGAAAGAAGAAATGAAGAAGAAGAAGCATGAAAAGTGATACGGAGAAAAGAGGAAGGAAGCCGAAATAGAGGTAATATAGGATGGAGAGGACAAATAGAAGGAAGAAGAAGAGGGAGAAAATGATAAAGAAAACGATTAAGAATAGGAGACGGAGGAAGAGGAGGAGGAGGAAGTGATGTGGAGAGAAGGATGGAGGAAGGAGGAGAAGGAGGAGGAGAGGAGGAGGAGAGTGGTCATGAAAAGGATGATGATAGGCATGGAGGAGAAGAAGAGGAGGAGGAAGGTGATGGTGGAGAAGAAGGAGGAAGAGAAGGAGGGGGAGAAGGTGAACGAAGGGGAGGAGGAGATCATGTTGGAGGAGAAGGAAGAGGAGGAGGTCATGAAGGACGAAGAGTAGGAGTAGAAAGAGGAAGAGGAGGAAGAAGAGGAAGAGGAGCAGAAGGAGGAGGAGGAGTAGAAAGAGGGAGAGGAGGAGGAGGAGTAGAAAGAGGGAGAGGAGGAAGGAGAAAGGAGAGGAGGAGTAGAAAGAGGGAGAGGAGGAGGAGGAGTAGAAAGAGGGAGAGGAGGAGGAGGAGTAGAAAAGAGGAGAGGAGGAGGAGGAGGAGGAGGAGTAGAAAAGAGGGAGAGGAGGAGGAGGAGTTAAGAAAGAGGGAGAGGAGAAAGGAAAAGAGGAGAAGGAGCGACGATCAGGCAGCGAAACTAGAAGGCGGAGGAGGAAGGAGGAGACGGAGAGAGGAGGAGTCAGGAGGAGGGAGGCGGAGGCAAGAGTAGAAGAGTAGAAAGAGGAAGAGGAAGAGGAAGGAGCAATATCAGGCAGCGAAATAGAATGGCGGAGGAGGAGGAAGGAGCGAAAAACTAGAAGGCGGAGGAGGCGGAGCAGGAGGAGGAGGAGGAGGAGGAGGAGAAGGAGCGACGTCAGGCAGCGAAACTAAGAAAACTAGAAGGCGGAGGAGGCAGAAGAGAGGAGGAGGAGGAGGAGGAGGAGGAGAGAGAAGGGGAGGAAGGAGGAGGCGGAGCAGGAGGAGGAGAAGAGGGAGGAGGAGGAGGAGAGGAGGAGAGGAGGGAGGAGAGGAGGAGGAGATGGCAGTGCTTGTCTCTATGGCCAGGCGTGTGTATGATCTAGCGGAGAAGACAGCTTGAGCCCTTGCCGTGTTACCAGGGGGGGGAAGGGGAAGGAGGTGCGGAGAGGTGGGGGGGAGAGGAGGAGGGGGGGGAGAATGGGGGGAGGATGGGGGAGGAGGAGGGAGGTGGAGGAAGAGGAGGAGGGGAGGAAGAGAGTGGAGGGGGGGAAGGAGGGGGGAGGGTGGAGGGGGAGAAGGGGAGGTGGAGGGGAGGAGGGAGGGGGGGGGGGAAAGGGAGTCTTCACTGTGTCCTTTTCTCTCTTTCTGCGGTTCCTGTTTGCGGTATTTTCAACTCGATTATTCTTCTCTGTCTTTGCTTTCAATTTCTCTCTCTCTCTCTCTCTCTCTCTCTCTCTCTCTCTCTCTCTCTCTCTCTCTCTCTCTCTCTCTCTCTCTCTCTCTCCTCTCTCTACATATATATACACACCATTTTCTCTTTCTATCTATCTGTCTACTTATCTATTCGCTCATTTGCATATATTTCTCTTATTCCTTCATCTCTTGCTGGTGTGTTTCTTGGCTTCGCTTTGCCCTTATATGGTCAACGTGTATGCCTGATTTCTTCATTATTTATGCCTTGTTTCTCTCCTTCCCTTTCGCTCTGTCTGTCTGTTTGTCTCTGTCTGTCTGTCTATCTGTCTCTCTTATCTGTCTGTCTATCTTCTTTTCGTCTCCACTCTTCCCGTTACCTCTGTCTCTCTCTCTCTCTGTCTGTCTCTCTCTGTGTCTGCTGTTCTCTCTCTCTCTCTCTCTCTGTCCCTCTCTCTGTCTGTCTCTCTCTCTCTCTCTCTCTCTCTCTCTCTCTCTCTCTCATCTCTCTCTCTCTCTCTCTCTCCCTCTCCCTCTCTCTTAGTCTCCCTCTCTTCCTCATTCTCATTCAATTTGGCCCATTTACTTGCTCCTAATCAAGTCATAATTACTTTAGCTCTCCGATGATTAATCACTTCATTTGCCAGACAATATAACATTGTTTTACTGAGAGTGCGGGAGCAGCAGCTGCGATGGGAGTTTTTGTTGTTGTTGTTGTTGTTGTTGTTGTTGTGTATTCTTACATTTTTTACACATACACATACACATACATACATACATACATACATACATACATACATCCATACATACATACATACATACATACATACATACATACATACATTACATAACATACATACATACACACACACGCACAAACACACAAACACACACACACACACAACACACATAATATATATAATATATATATTATATATATAATATATATATATATAATATATATATATCTGTATGTATTATATATGTATATATAATATATATATATATATATATATATCCATCTAATCTATCTACCTATCTATCTATCTATCTATCTATCTATCTATCTATCTATCTATCTATATCTATATATATATATATATATATATATATATATATAACATATACATATAACATACATATATGCATATATATATGTATATATGCATGTATACATATGTATACATATATATAATATATATATTTATATATACATATGTATATAATATATATATATATATATATATATATATATATATATATATATATATATATATATATAATATGTATATATATTATTATAATATATATATATATATATATATATATATATACATACCTATGTATATATATACACACACACGCACTTTTATCATTCTCATTTACCTGTTCCAGCTTTGCCTTTAATTCCATTCCCCACTTCCCTTTTCTCCTCCCGCTCCTCCTCTTGTCCTTCCTCCTCCCTCCTCCTCTTCCTCTTCTTCCTCCCCCTCAGCACCCACTCCCCCCACCCATTTCAGAGCACTTACCATGTAAATATTTTAATTTTCATTTTTCCTCAGTCTCCCCTTGCTTGCCCTAGGATTCCCGCCAAAATTCCCAGGGTTGCCAACATACATCCTTCGCTCATTATTAAGTCGTGTTTTATCTCTCTTTTCTCGCGTTTTAATCTCATTTTCTCTCTTTTTTTATCGTTTTCTGTCGTTTTCTCTTGGTGTTTCTATTTTTCTTTTTTCCTTCTTTCATTCTTTTTCTGTCTGTATGTCTCTCTCTCTCTCTCTCTCTCTCTCTCTCTCTCTCTCTCTCTCTCTCTCTCTCTCTCTCTCTCTCTCTCTCTCTCTCTCTCTCTCTCTCTTCCTCTCTGTCTTTCTCTCTTTCTCTCTCTTTTCTCTTTCCTTCTCCCTATCCCTCTATTTTAACTAAAAGACCAAATACAAATACCAACAGAGCAGATATAAAGAAATACAAAACATATGAATAAATATATAAATAAACAAAAGAATTAATAGATAAGGAAATGAACCGATAACTGAAGAAATCAAGAAATACATAAATGAATAGGCAAAAAAGAAGAAATGAAGAGATAAGTAAACAGATTAAAATAAATAAGGATAAATGAATAAGTAAATGAATAGATAGATGTAAAAAAACTAAATAAGTGAATGAATAAATTAATAGATAAATAGATGAATAAATACGTAAATGGATAAATAGATAAAAAGAATAAAGATAGATTGATAAGTATATGAATGAATAATTAAATAAATGCGTAAATGAAAATATAAAAAGAATAAATAGATACATAGATAAATACGTAGATAAATGGATGCATAAATAAATGGACATAAATATAAACGAATAATAATAACCAAATATTAACGATAACAATAACAGAACCAAAAAACATATACACACATCCAAACACATCCAAAAATGACAACAAATAAGAAAAAAAGAAAACAAAAACATGACAACAAAGAGAAAAAGACAACATCACTCCGAACACATCCATAAACGCTAACGAAGACGATAAAAGTCAATATAAATCCATTCGCACGCATTCGGACGACGCGTGCACATTAAGCAATGGCGGCATCTCTTGGGCAGTGTCTCAACCGTTATTGATTTCGGCCTCGGAGAAGTCGCGGTGGCGGAGCAGGGCGGATTAAGAGGAAGAGGTGGAGGAGGAGGAGGTGGAGGTGGAGGAGGAGGTGGAGGTGGAGGAAGAAGTGGAAGAGGTGGAAGGGGGAGGAGGAGGTGGTGGAGGAGGTGGGGAGGGAAGGGGGAAGGGGGAGGTGGAAGGGGGAAAGGGGGGAGGTGGAGTGGAGGAGGTGGAAGAGGTGGAGGGGGGAGGTGGAGGTGGAGGGGGAGGTGGAAGGGGGAAGGGGGAGGGGATGGGGAGGTGGAGCAGGGCGGATTAAGAGGAAGAGGTGGTGGAGGAGGTGGAGGAGGAGGTGGAGCAAGAGGTGGTGGAGGAAGAGGGGGAAGGGGGAAAAGGGGGGAGGTGGAGGTGGTGGAAGGAGGAGGGGGGAGGTGGAGGAGGTGGTGGTGGAAGGAGGAAGAGGTGGAGGGGAAAGGGAGAGGGGGGAGGAGGAGGTGGAGGTGGAGGGGGAGGAGGTGAGGAAGAGGTGGAGGAGGAAGTGGAAGGAGGAGGAGGTGGTGGAGGAGTGGAGGAGGAGGAAGGAGGAGGGGGAGGTGGGGGGGAGGTGAAGGAGGAGGAGAGAGGAGGAGGAGGAGGTGGTGGAGGTGGGGAGGAGGAGGAGAGGGAGAAGAGGAGGAAGCAATAGGTGGTGGAGGAGGAGGTGGTGTCGGAAGGGAGAGGGGGAATACAAACGAAAGAGGAAGAGAGGGAAGAAGTGATAAGTGGAGAAAGAAGAAGAGAAGAAGGTAAAAGCGTTAGATGTTAGATGAAGGAGGAGGAAGTGGAGAACGAAGGAGGAACGAACAGAAGAAGAAAACGATAACGAAGTAGACAGAGAACAAACGAAAATAATAACTACGTAAGAAAACAAAACAGAAAAAAAATAAAAATAAAAAAAAAAATCTGACAACCAGCAGTAGAAAATCCGAAAATGAAGAAATCGCAGAGAAAGGAAGAGGAGGAGAGGAGAGGACGACCAGAGCGAGAGAGAGAGAGAGAGAGAGAGCAGGCCGGAGTGTCAGCCTTCAGATAAAACCGCGCGCAGAATTCTCTCTCTTTTCGGTACAGACTCGATCCATATACCCGGGTTGCGTTGTAGAGATTTCTTCCTCCCCTTCACCAATGCCGATAAAATCCTCTACTATCTCTTCACTTTAATAGAAGATACATATATAAAAAACTATTCTCTTTCATAAATATACACCAGATTAATCAAAAAGAAACTACATATGATGGGAACAAGAATTAAGCAATGATAGAAAATCGAGAATACAACCTCAGTTTATGATATTCCAACCAACATGGCTGACGCTAACATTCTCTCAGAGGTCAGCGAATGTCGGCAAAAAATAAATGCTAGAGTAACGCTCCTTGTTTGTGGCTTGGCGTGAAGGAGGGGAGAGCAGAGAGAGAGAGAGAGAGAGAGAGAGGGAGATAAGAGAGAGAGAGAGAGAGAGAGAAGAAGAGAGAGAGAGGAGAGAGAGAGAGAGAGAGAGAGGAGAGAGAGAGAGAGAGAGAGAGAGAAGGGAGGGAGGGAGAGAGAGGGAGGGAGAGGAGGGGGGGGAGAGAGAGAGAGAGAGAGAGAGAGAGGAGAGAGAGAGAGAGAGAGAGAGAGAGAAGACCAAGAGAGAGAGAGAGAGAGAGAGAGAGAGAGAGAGAGAGAGAGAGAGGGAGGGAAGGAGGGAGGGGAGAGAAGAGGAAGAGAGAGAGAGAGAGAGAGAGAGAGAGAGGAGAGAGAGAGAAGAGAGAGAGAGTAGAGAGAGGAGAGAGAGAGAGAGAGAGAGAGAGAGAGAGAGAGAGAGAGGGAGGGGAGGGAGGGAGGGAGGGAGGGCAGGGAGAGAGAGAGAGAGAGAGAGAGAGAGCGAGAAGAGAGAGAGAGAGAGAGAGAGAGAGATGAGAGAGAGAGAGAGAGAGAGAGGGAGATGACGTGTGAGGGAATCGATGGGAAAAGGATGGGGAGGGAGGGAGGGAAGGGAGGGGAGGGAGAAGAGAGAGAGAAAAGAGTCACAGAGAGAGGAGAGAAAGAGGAGAGGGATGTGAGGGAGGGCAGGGAGGGAGGGAGGAGGGAGAAGAGAGAGAGAGAAGAGAGGAGAGGAGAGTAGAGAAGAGAGAAGAGAGAGAGAGAGAGAGAGAGAGAGAGAGAGAGAGAGGGAGAGAGAGAGAGGAGAGAAGAAGAGCAGAGAGAGCGAGAGAGATGAGAGAGAGAGAGAGAAAGAAAGAAAGAAAGAAAGAAAGAAAGAAAGAAAGAAAGAAAAGAAAGAAAGGAAGAGGAGAAAGAAAATAGGAGAGAGAGAGCAGAGTGAGAAAGAGAAAAGATAAGAAAGAAAGAATAAGAAAGAAAGAAAGAAAGACGCGAAAGAAAGAGAAAGGAGAGAGAGAGAAGAGAACAGAAGTAAAAGTATGATTGGGAATAATGCAATATACGTGAGGTTTGGAATCTGTCTCTGTTTCCCAAGTGGTAACTACCGTTCACAGCGGCTTTATTTTAAGCCATTTAAAACATAGTACATATTGGTATCATGAAGAGGACGGAGGGAGAGAGGCGGGCAGGGGGGGTTGCTGGAAAGGTGGAAAAGGCGGAAGGAAAGGAGGAGAACGGAAGAGCAAGGAGGACCAGGAAGAGCAAGGCGGAAGGCAGGGGAAGAGAATGACAGGAGGGAGGAGGAGGAGGAGTGAGAAGGGAGGAAGGAGAAATAAGGTGGAGGGGGGAAAGGCGGGGGGGGAAAAGGTTAGGAGGAAAGGCAAGGATAAAAGGAGGAGGAAGGAAAGAGGAGGCGGCAGAGGAGGAAAAAGGGAAAGGAAGAAAGGAGGAGGCAGGAAGACAAAAGGAGGAACAAGGAGAAGAAGAAATGAAGGAGGAAGGAGGAAAGGAGCGGAAGGAAGGAAAGGGGAAAAGGGCAAAATAAAGAGGGCGGAGCGAAGAGGCGAGGAGGAGGATCAAAAGAGGAGAGAATAAAAGGCGAGGAGGAGAGAGGAGGAAAAGAAATTAAGAAAAGGAAAGAGGAGAAGAAGGAAGAGGAAGGAAGGAGGAAAGAGAATAAAACAGCGAGGGGGGGGAGTGGCGAGAGAGGAGGTTGGATAAGGGGAAGAATCAGAGGGAATGATAAGGGGAGGAAGGAAGAACAAGGAGGAAGGAGGAGGAGGAAGAAGAAGAAAGAATGAAGAGGACGCCCGCGACGGAAACCGGTAGGCGGAAAAGTGACAATAGAATAAAGAGGAGAAAGGAAGGAGGAGGGAAGAATAAAAATAGGAGGAACAGATAGGGA
>NW_020869894.1:761438-769930 GCF_003789085.1 Penaeus vannamei
CGGGAATCGTCGCCCACTGCCAGCACTCGGGGCCGCCATCGCTTGCTCGGTTATGGCCAGAGACGCGAATTGGCTGTCGCGACCGTAAAACTGGAGGGTCTTTTGTTTTCTTTCTCGCCTCTCTCTTTCTCTCTCTTTCTCTTCTCGCTTCGCCGTTTTTTCTTCTTTTCTCTCTCTGTGTTCTCTCTCTTTCTCTTTCCCTTCGCCGCTTTTTAGTCTCTCTCCTCTTCCGCTTCTTCGTTCTCTCTCTCTCTTTCTCTTTTCTCGCTTCTTCCGTCTTCACTCTCTTGTCTTCTCTCTCTCTCTCTCTTCTCTTTCTCTCCTCATTTTTCTCTCTCTCTCTCTCTTTTCTCGTTTTTCCTTTTTTCCGTTTCTCTCTCTCTCTCTCTCTTTTCTCGCTTCTTTCGTTTCTCTCTCTCTCTCTCTCTTCTCGCTCTCTTCGTCTCTTTCTCTCTCTTTCTCTTCTCTCTCTCTCTTCTCTCTCTCACTTCTTCGATTTTAGTCCTCTTCTCACTCTCTCTCTCTCTCTCTCTCTCTCTCTCTCTCTCTCTCTCTCTCTCTCTCTCTCTCTCTCTCTCTCTCTCTCTCTTCTCTCTCTCTCTCTCTCTCTCTCTCTCTCTCTCTCTCTCTCTCTCTCTCTCTCTCTCTCTCTCTCTCTCTCTCTCTCTCTCTCTCTCTCTATTTTCTTTCTATTTTAAGGGGTGAGATGGGAAGGAGGTAGAGGTGGAGGGGGAAAAGGGAAGTGGGGAGGGAGAGATGAAGGAGAGAAAGGGAGAGAAGGAGGAGGAGGTTTAATGAGATAGATAGATAGATAGATAGAGAGAGAGAGAGAGAGAGAGAGAGAGAGAGAGAGAGAGAGAGAGAGAGAGAGAGAGAGAGAGAGATAGAATGAAAGAAAGAAAGAATGAAAGAGAATCAAGATAGATTTTTTCCTCATACATCATATCTATCGCCCAAAAAGAAACAATAAATGATCAAGTAGAGGAGGTAAATAAATGGAAGAAAATTACTAAGTTGCGATATCTGGAATTTTGGCGGAAAACATCCGGGTCTCGCGTCTCGGATGACCCGTACGTACTCTGAGGGGACACTGGCCTATATATATGTTTTTTTCTTTGGTTATTACTACTCCCTTTATTTTCATTTTATCATCATTATTTCATTCTCTAATTCCATCACAACCAAACTTACTTTTCCAAACCCGTAAGATAACCTACTAGAGAATTTCCTGTTTGAGAGAGAAAAAAAGTTTTACATTCGGATCCCCTGTTTAGCATTCACAGCTGAGAACACACTTATAATTTAGCAAAACTGGATTTCTTATCTCGCCAGTTTCTCCCAGAACTCTCCGCTGCAACACCAACAGAGAACAGAGAAGTAGTTGTGTTTCTGTTATGTTGTCCAGTAGAAGGGAAGAAAGAGAGAGAGAAGGAAAAAAAAGGATGTTTTTGTACTTTTTTTTGTGAAACTTTTTTTCTCGCTTTTTATGAGCAATAATTGGTCCCAGAAATGGCTCATATATATATATATATATATATATATATATATATATATATATATATATATATATAATATATATATATATATAATATATATATATGTATATATATATATATATATACTATATATTATATTATATTTATATATTATATATATATATATTATGTGTCTGTGTGTGTGTGTGTGTGTGTGTGTGTGTGTGTGTGTTGTGTGTGTGTGTGTGTGTGCTGTGTGTGTGTGTGTGTATGTGTGTGTGTGTGTGTGCTATGGTGTGCGTGTGGTGTGCTGTGTGTGTGTGTGTGTGTGTGTGTGTGTGTGATGTATGTATATGAATATATGTATATAGATAGATAGTTAGATATATATAGAGATAGATATACAGATAGATATACAGATAAATAGATATATAGATAGACAGATAGACAGATAAATTGATAGATAGATAGATAGATAGATAGACAGATGAATAGATAGATAGATAGATAGATACCATAAAAAGATAAAGATAAAGACCAGAGAGACTTTCTTTTCCTTTCTTCTTCTACTACTTCTCCTTCCTCTTCTTCTTCTTTTTCTTCTTCTTAGTCTTCCTTTTTCTTCTTTCTTATCTCTTCTTCCTCTTCTTCTTCTTTTTCTTCATATTATCATTATTATGTATCATTATTGTTATTATTATCACAATCACTGTCGTTGTTGTCTCATTATCATTAGCATTATTAACATCATCATTGATATTAATGTTAATTTTTATACTATCATTATTATATATATCACTGTTATAGTTATTGTTATTGTTTTCATTATCATTACTATTTTTGTTATCATTATCATCATTATTATCATCAGTGTTGTTTTCGTTGCAAATGTTTTATTACTATTATTGGTATGATTATTATTGTTGTTATGATTGTTGTTACTGTTGTTATTGTTATCATTGTTTTTAAGCTATTATTATGATTATTATTATTGTTGTTACTATTATTATTATGATTGATTATGATTATCATTAGTATCATTGGGTTTATGGTTATGATTATGGTAATAATTATTGTTATCATTTTGCTGATGATTATTATGGTTATTATCATTATTGTTATTATTACTATAATTATTTTTGTAATTTTTGTGATCATGATTATTGTTTACTTTTATTATTATTATTGTTAGTATTGCTATTATCAGGATCATTAATGATAGTAATAATATTAATGATAATATTATTGTTATTATGATGATAATAATATTAATGATAATGATGATAAAGATAATAATGTTAGTATTATTGGTATTATTATTATTACTAGCATCATCATTATCATTATGATCATAATGATTATCATCATTATTATCATTATCATTATTTTGCATATTATTATTATCATTATCATTATTTTTATGTTATCATTGATATCAATAGTATCATTATTATTATCATCATTACATTATTATCATCAGAGTTGGTATCATCGTTTTCTTATTATTATCATTGTTATGATTATGATTATCATCATCATTATTATTATTATTATTATTATTATTATTATTATTATTATTATTATTATTATCATTATCATCATATGTTTGTGTTTAGTGTTATATGTATGTGCTCAGGGTAAGTGTGCATTTTTACATGTACGCTTTTAAGATCCATGTGCGTTTTTGTGTACACATATTTCTACCCCTGTGTACTTATTTAATGCCTGTATTTTACGTGCGTGTTCGTTTTTTACGTGTACGTGTTAAAGATCCATGTGCGTTTTTTGCGTTTTTGTGTCCACGTTTTTTTAACCCTGTCTTTTCTCTCTCTCTTTCTTTCTTTTTTCTTTAATGTCTGTGTTTTGTGTTCATGTACGTGCTAAAGATTTCTCTCTCTCTCTCTCTCTCTCTCTCTCTTCTCTCTCCTCTCTCTCTCTCTCTCCTCTCTCTCTCTCTCTCTTCTCTCCTCTTCTCTCTCTCTTCTCTCTTCTCTTTCTTTTCTTTTTCCTTTAATGTCTGTATTTTGCGTTCGTGTACGTTTTTTATATGTACGTGCTAAAGATTTCTCTCTCTCTCTCTCTCTCTCTCTCTCTCTCTCTCTCTCATCTCTCTCTCTCTCTCCTCTCTCTCTCTCTCTCTCTCTCTCTCTCTCTCTCTCTCTCTCTCTCTCTCTCTCTCTCATCTCTCTCTCTCTCTCTCTCTCTCTCTCTCTCTCTCTCTCTCTCTCTCTCTCTTTCTTTCTATTTTTCATTAATGTCAGTATTTTGCGTTCGTGTACGTTTTTTCCGTGTACGTGCTGAAGATCCGTGTGCGTTCTACCGCGGGGTCTCCCAAAACCCGGCGAAAGAGACCTTCCCACAGCCACGAAACTTTGAAATGGGTGACAAGACTTTGAGAAACTTGATACTCACGAGAAGCCTTAACAGGGAGGGAGATGCGACCCCAGAGGAAAGAGGGAAGGGAGGGAAGGGGAGGGTAGGAAGGAGGGGAAGGGAGGGAAGGGAAGGGACGGAGGGAAGGGAGGGAGGGAAGGGAGTGGGAGGGAAGGAGGGGAAGGAGGGAAGAAGGGAAGAAGGAAGGGAGGCGAGAGAAGGGAGGAAAGTGGGAATGGTAAAAGGAGGAAGGAGGAAGGGAGGGAAGGATGGAGCGAGAAAAGCTGGGAAGGGAAGGGGTTAAAGAGAGATAGGAGAGAGGAGAAGGAGAACGAGGGAGGGAAGGAGGGAAGGAAAGGAAGGGAGGAGGTGCGAAAGGAGGGAAGGTGTCAAGGGACGGAAAGGTGGGAGGGGAAGGGGGAAAGAGAGAGAGGAAAGAGGAGAGGGAGAAGGAGGGAGGGAAATTGGGCCCACGTGAAAAGGAGGGATGGGAAGGAGGTAAAAGGGATAGGAAGGAGAGAAGGATGGGAAATATGGGAAAGGAGGGACGGAGAGAGAATAACAGAAAGATAGTAAGGAAGGATAAAAGGGGAGGGAAGCAATAGGGATAAAGATGGTAGAGAAAAGTACGAAGATGGGAAGAAGAGAGAGGTAGAAGGAGATGAGGTGGAGGAGGGAAGGGAAGGAGAAGTGAAAAAAGGAAGGTAACAAGAAAGAGGAAGAAGGAGAATAGAAACAGAGAAAAGGAAAGGGAAAAGAGAAAGCGGGAGATGCAACCCCCAGAGAAAGGAAGAAGTGAAGGAAAAGAGAGACAGGGAGAAGGAGATGAGACGGAGAGTGGAAGGAAGTGAAAGAGGGATAGGAAGAGAGAACAAGGGAGAAGGAAGGAGATACGACCTCAGAAAAAAAAGACAGAAAAGGACGAAAAGAAAAGAGGAAGAAGAAGAGAGGAAAGAATGATGGATGGGAAGGAGGAAGAGGGAGAGTAGAAGATATTTAGAGAAGGAGGAAGAGGGAGAAGAGAGAACATAAAGAGAAGGAGAGGAGATGGAGATGGAGAAGAGGAAGTAAAAACACTCTTCCATTCCCTTGTTACTCCATCTCTCTTCTCCCTTTCTCCCTCTTTTCTACTCCCTCTCCTTTCCCCCCCCCCCTTCCCCCCTCTCTAACCTCCATGGTCACAGCAACAAACTTGGAAAAAAGTCTGAAGCGGCAACCAGGTTTAACTTTTATTTTTATGGGAATGCATCTTCTCTCTTCTCCGTTCTCCTTCTCTCTTCTTCTTCTTCTTCTTGAAATTTTGTATGTATGGATGTCTGTATGTCTGCCTGTCTCTTTCTTTCACTCTTTTCTATCTTTTCTCTCTTTTTCTCTCTCTCTATCTAATTTACTATTATCTATCAATTTCTCTCTCTCTCTCTCTTCTCTCTCTCTCTCTCTCTCTCTCTCCTCTCTCTCTCTCTCTCCCTCCATCTATATATATATATATAATATATAATATATATATTTATATATATATAATAATATATATATATAATTATATATAATATATATATAATATATATATATATATATATATATATATTATAATATATAATAATATATATATATATACATAATATATAATATATAATATATATATATATATATATAATATATATATATATGTATATATTATAATCATTCAATTCTTTTCTGTATATCCTTTCTCTCTCTATCTCTCTTTTTTTCTCTCCTCCTCTCCCTCTCCCTCTCCCTCTCCCTCTCCCTCTCCATCCTGCTTCCTCCTCTCCCTCGTCCTTCTCCCTCTCCCTACCCCTCTCCCTCTCTCCCCCCTCTCCCTCCGCCTCTCCCTCTCCCTCTCCCTCTCCCTCTCCATCTCCATCTCCCTCCTTCCCCCCTCTCCCTCTCCCTCCCTCTCCCTCCTCCCTCTCCTTCCCCTCTCCCTCCCTCCCTCTCCCTCTCCTCTCTCTCCTCTCCCCCTCCCTCTCCTCTCCCTCTCCCCTCTCCCTCTCCCTCTCCCCTCCCCCTCTCCCTCTCTCTCTCTCCCTCCCTCTCACTCCGCCATTGATTTTGTGGGAAGAAAACGGAGTCGATATGATGATAGAAAAATGGATTTCAATGAATCATGGAGAAGTGAACAGAAAGAGGGGAGGGGGGTGGAGGAGGAAAGAAAGGAGGGAGGAAAGAGGGAAGAGGAGGTAGAAAGAGGAGGAGGTAGAAGAGAGGAGGAAAGAGGGAGGAGAGTGAGAGAGAGAGGAGAGAGAGAGAGAGAGAGGAGAGAAGAGAGAGAGAAGAGAGAGAGAGAAAGAGAGAGAGAGAGAGAGAGAGAGAGAGAGAGAGAAGAGAAGTGGGGGAGGTAGGAAGTGGAGGGAGGTAGGGAAGGAGAGAGGAGAGGAATAAAGAGAGGGAAGAACATAAAAAACTCAAGAAGAGAGGGAGAGGGAGATAAAGAGAAAAGAGAAGGGAGGGGCAGAGAGCGGGTACAGGAGGGAGAGGAGGAAGAGAGAGGTAGAGAGAGCGGGGATAAAAAAAAGAGAGGACCCAAGAAAGAGAGATAGGGGGGGGGGGCGAGAGGGAAGGAGAAAGGAGAGTAGGAGTGAGGAGGGAGAGAGGGAGGGAGGAGAGGGGTAGACCGGACCGAAGAGAGTAAGAAGGGAAGGAGGAGGAGAGGAGGAGAAGGAGGGGAGCAGGGAAGGAGAGAGAGAGAGAGAGAGAGGGAGAGTACAACAGTTGCATTACTCGTCAATTTATCTAATCCTTTTTTTCTCTCCCTCTCTCTCGTTGCTTTTATCGCGGTGGTGATGAATCCGGGATGATGGTCAGAATCAGGGTGACGAATTATGCTCGACGATTTAATAACACTTAGCTTGTATCGCCGCGACTTTTTTTTTTTTTTTTTTTTAATTGTATGGGTGTTATGAGGACGAATTAATGCAGTTCTGACTTTAATCGATATTAATGGAGTTGATTTATTATGATAATTGTTATTATTATGAAATGATTGTTATTATTATTAGTAGTAGTGTTACTATGGAATTATTATTATTATTATTATTATTATTATTTATTATTATTATTATTGATTATTACTGATTATTATTATTTTTATTATTATTTATTATTTTTATTATTATTATTTATATTATTTTATTATTATTATTAATTATTATTATTATTATCAATTATTGATTATTATTTTATTATTACTTATTATATATTATTATCATTATTATCATTATTAGTTACTATTATATTATTATTATTATTATTATTATTATTATTATTATTATTATTATTATTATTATTATTGTTGTTGTTGTTGTTGTTATTTTTATTGTCACTATTTTTATTATCATTTTGAAATTATGATTACTAATTTTAATTAATGGAATTCTGACTTTAATCGGTATTAATGGAGTTGGTTTGGTATTATGATTATTGGTAGTATTAGGATTATTGTTATTTTGATTATTGTTATTATTATGATTATTGTAATTTGATTATTGTTATTATTATGTTTATTGGTATTATTATGATTATCATTATTATACAATAATTGTTATTATTATTATTAGTATTTGTATAATGCAATTATTATTGTTGCAATTATTATTTTTTTGATGTTTTTGTCATTATGATGATGATTATTATTATTATGAAATTATGATGACGAATTGATGGAGTTTTATTAGATATTAATGGAGTTGTATTGCTATTATGATTATCATAATTATGGTTATCATTATTATACAATAATTGTTATTAATGTTAGTAGTATTGGTATGAAATTATTGTTATTGTGATTATCATTATTATTCTTTTTTTGGTGTTGTCATTATTATTATTATTATTATGAAATTATGATTACGATTTAATGGAATTCTGACTTTATTCGATATTAATGGAGTTGGTTTGTTAAAATGATTATTGCTATTATTATGATTATCATTATTTAACAATAATTGTTATTATTAGTAGTAGTACTGGTATTATGAAATTATTATTATTGTTATTATCATTATTATTCTTTTTTTGGTGTTGTCATTATTATTATTATTATTATTATTATTATTATTATTATTATTATTATTATTATTATTATTATTTATTATTATTATTATTATTATTATTATTATTATTATTATTTATTATTATTATTATTATTTATTATTATTTATTATTATTATTATTTTATTTTATTTATATTATTATTATTTATTATTATTATTTATTATTATTATTATTATTATATGAAATTATGATTTACGATTTAATGGAGATTCTGAACTTTGTTCAATATAATGCAGTTGGTTTGTTTAAAATATTATTGCTATATTATAATTATTAGTATTATTAGAAATAATTGTTATTATTTACTAGTAGTATTGGTTCTATGAAATTATTATTATGTCATTAATTATATTATCATATTATTAATTTCATTTTATTATTAATGATTAATTGTTATTATTATTATTATTTATTATTTATTATTATTGTCATATTTTTTTAATAGCTTATCATTATTATTATTATTAATTATGAGTTTCGAAATTAAATGGAAATATGACCTTATTTTTCAGATTATATTAATATTATTGGAATCTTACCCTCGTGTGTATATTTTTGGTTTTAAAATAA
>NW_020869894.1:772238-784738 GCF_003789085.1 Penaeus vannamei
AGAACGAGAGAGAGAGAGAACGAGACGGAGAGAGTGAGAGATGAGAGAGGAGAAAGAGCAAAGAACTAAGAGAGAGGAGGAGGAGAGAGGAGAGAGGAGTGGAGATGAGAGAGAGGAGAGAGGAGAGAGAGACGAGGAGGGAGAGAGAGAGAGATGGAGATGAGAGAGAGGAGAGGAGAGAGAGAAGAGAAGGATGAGAGAAGGAGAGAGAGAGGAGGAGAGAGAGAGAGAGCGAGAGAGAGGAGAGAGATTAAGAGAGAGAGAGAGAGAGGTGGGCTGAGAGGATGAGAGAGAGAGAGAGGAGAGCGAGAAGGAGAGAGAGAGAGAGAGAGAGAGTAGAGGAGAGAGAGTCCCGGAGAGAGTGAGGTGGGCGGTGGGGGTGGGGTTGGGGGGGGTATGGGGGGGTATATCTGCGCGTGTGGATAGAGAAATAGATAGATAGATATATAGCTGGATAGATAGATAGATAGATATATAGCTGCATAGATAGATAGATAGATATATAGCTGGATAGATAGATAGATAGATATATAGCTGCATAGACAGATAGATAGATAGACAGACTGACAGATAGATAGAGAAAGAAATTGTTAGATAGATAGACAGTTAGACATATAGACAGATATATAAACAGATGAACAGATAGTTAAATCCACAGTTTGCCTGCATCTTACCTATACATTCTTTAAAATCCTTCTTTATTGTGTATATTGTTTTACAACCGCTGTTTACTCTTCATAAAGGTACTGTCCCACTATCACTTTTTCCGTCAATTTTTTTGACAATTTTCTGAAATTTTGTCCATTTTTGAGCGAATTGTCGATTCTCCAGTCAGACGACAATGATCATTTCCGTCTGAAAACCTTTCCGTCAACTTTTTTTTAGCCAAGCAAAGTCAAATCGAGAGCTATATTCGAGAATGTTTGTTTTTATGTTAAATAAGATTGTCCAAAAATTGACGGAAAAAGTGCCAGTGTGACACGGCCTTATGACCTCGAATTGCACGGCCTTGTAGTCGTCGAATATCGTGTTTTATTCGTTATTTCGTATTTTTGTAAATATTTCTTGATCAACAGTAAGGTGAATCTACTTCATTTTTTAAAATATAATATATATATTAAGATATATTAGAATAAAGAGAAATATAAAAAAGAGAGAGACAAATATTAAACATATGATAATGAACTCTTTTTTAAACATTTCAAAAATTTGATTGGATAAAATTGATTATATATATATATATTATATATATAATATATATATATATATATATATATATATATATACAATATATACACACACACACACACACACACACACACACACACACACACACACACAATAATATATATATATTATATATATATTATAATATATATATATATATATATATATATATAAAGATATCCATTTAACATCCAATCAAAGTTTTGAAATGCTTAAAAAGAGTTTATTATCATGTTATAATATTTGTCTCTTTTTTTTATATTTCTCTTTATTTTAGTATATTCACTCTGGAAATAGCATTAAAATAGGAATTAATTAGTGAGACTGTGATAGTCAACTTTTGATAATTGACACTTAATAATTAATAATTAAGATAAGTCAAGGGGAAAAATATGTAGTATATGTAAGTGTTCGTATGTATGTATATTGTTCATATGTGCGGAAATTTACGTACATAACAAAGAAATTGTAGAAATATTTTATTTTTTCTCTCTTCAATTTGTTTTTTTTTTTTTTTTTGTTTGTTACATTTAATCTGTGCCTTTGTTATGTTTATATTTTTGTTTTGTCTCTATTTCTCTTGTTAATATTTCATTAAATAGAGACTTTAGACGCATAGAACATTCGTTAAATTTGTAAGTTGTTGCATGCATGTGAAATTAATTATATGATTGATATTAATTATGATAATTATTACACTAGAGGATAATCCAGTAATTAGGTTTATAGAGAGATAAGAGAAATAGATTTCTTTCTCTCTTACATGTATTTTTTTCTCCTCTCTCTTCCTCTCTTTCTATATAAAGCAAAGTTCAAATAACAGGAATGTCAAATGCATATTCAGTGTAAGGAAAGTTTTGATCACGCGGCGGAAACACGCGGGTCGAGTTGCCAGCTAGGGTGAATCTACAACCGATTTTGAGGCTGAGCGAAATAACGCCAGTGTTTTTTATCAATTAATTCGTGTGATTTTGCAATTCACTCCGCAAATTATGCTTCGTCATTTATCTTCTGTCTGTTTGACTATCTATCTTTCAGCGTCAGTCTATTTATCAATGCACTGTAATGCGTGTAATGTGTGGTGTGTGTGTATGTGTGGTGATGTGTGTATTGTGTGTGTGTATGTGTGAGTGTGTGTGTGTATTGTGTGTGTGTTTGTATGTTGGTGTGTATGTATGTATGTGGTGTGTGTATGTGTGTGTGTGTGTGTGTGTGTGAGTATGTGTGTGTCAGATATTCAATTTACCGACTCGAACGCTAATCTTCCCACAGCATTACGTAATAGTATCACATTGGAAATCCAGGCTATAATTATCATAATCTATAGCATATCAATCAAAAGTAAAGAACAATTACCCAGTCCTTTATCTACTCATCTACCAAGCCGGCGTACAACTTGGACGTGGAAAGGCAGTGTTACATTTTTTTTTTTTTTTTTTGACCACGTGATTCTACAATTCCAAATTTAAGGATACAGCATAATTATATCTTCCAAGACATCGGATAATATGGAATAGTTATGAAATAGTTACGTAGTTCTCCATACCTCATGCTAGGTGGTCTGAAAGGCTGTATCACGTGACGCTCTGAGATAAAGTTGTACCAGGGTTCGCTTACATTCTTCTGGGTATGTAATGAAATGTGGAGTGTGAAAGCCGTAGAGTTGTGTACGGTCATTGGCGGTGGGACCTACCTTTCTGTGCGTGTCGGGGAATCATGGACGAATGAGTGTGTGTGTGTGTGTGTGTGTCTGTGTGAGGGGGGGGAGGGGGAGGGGGGATTATGTGTGTGTGTGTGGGGGGGATTTGTGTCTGTGTGTGTACGTGCGTGTGTTTGTAGGTGGGTTATGCGTGTGTATTTGTGTGTATGTATGCGTGTGTTTATATATTTGTTTCTTTATTCGTGTATTTCCCTTTCAGACGATACTAGAAGAGGAGTAAGTGTATGTGTGTGTGTTTGTATGTGTATGTATGTGTGCGTTTATTTGTTTGTTTATTTATTCCTTTATTTCCTTCGGAGAGGATACAGCTTCAACAGGAAAATATGGAGAAATAGCATATAGATGATTAATAAGGAAACATCATATAAATATGTTATTTTCTACATTTTCTTATACCTCAGCTTCAACTGGAAAAAGATGGAGAAATATCATATAGATCAGTAATAAGTAAATATCGTATGTATATGTTATTTTCTACATTTTCTTATATCTCAGCCCTTTCATCAGTCTTCATTACTGCATCAAAGTGCAAAAAAACGATCTTATCAAAAAATGATAAAAGAATCTCAACCCTTTCATCACTGTATTCATAAATCAGTGCCAATAGAGAGAGAGAGAGAGAGAGAGAGAGAGAGAGAGAGAGAGAGAGAGAGAGAGAGAGAGAAGAGAGAGAGAGAGAGAGAGAGAGAGAGAGAGAGAGAGAGAGAGAGAGAGAGAGAGAGAGAGAGAGAGAGAGAGAGAGAGAGAGAGAGAGAGAGAGAGAGAGAGAGAGAGAGAGAGAGAGAGAGAGAGATATGTGCAACACTGCAATGAGAAACTATTTTACTGTCCTCTCTTCCCATGCCACAGTGAATCAAAAAAATATAAATCACCAAGCCGAATATTGCACAAATTCAATCGATATAAATAACCCTTTAAGAGCCAGCGACAGTAATCAGAAACAGTAAATTAAGGTACCCCCCCCAACCCTATCCCCTCCCCCTCCCCCCCACCAAAAAAAATAATAATAATACTGAAAATAAAGATTAAGAGATACGTCGCGAGAGGAACGTAAATCATTTAGCTTTTTTAGGTATTTTGCAGAGCTTGCAACTGTGATTTGGATGTGCAATTGCAAAGGAATTGAAGAGGTGGTTGTGGCCTGAGATACGAGTGCAATAAGAACGAGTCTGATCATTTCAAACTGTCTCGATTTTTATAGAATGCAAAATTAATGAGATGGCAAGATGATAAACAAGGAAGGTGAAAGGGTAATTAATTGTAAAAAAAAAAAATAATAAGAATAATAAAGTAATAATATTTCTCTCTGTTTACAAAAAGAGTTAGAATTATTGATAAATAGGGAAGGTGAGAAAGTAATTCACTGAAAAAAATAACAAAGATAAAGCAATAATATTTTTCTCTATTTGAAAAAATGATAATAAATAATGAGTCAGAATTACTGCAATGATTATGCATTATGATAGCGATGATGATGTTTATCAAGATAATACTAATAGTGTATTATCATCACACTGATAATACATTAATGGTCTTGGTGAGAATGGTGGATTATTAATAAGAATGATAACAGATAAATGATATGATAAAAAAAAATAAAGAAAAGAAGCATAGATAAAGCAGAAACGAAAGGAAAATATAAAATGATAAGGGTGATGATGTAGAGTGTAAGAAAGAGAGAAAAAGAGTAAAAATAAAGAAAAAATATTGAAGAGATAAGCTTAAGATAGATAGATAGATAGATAGAGAGAGAGAGAGAGAGAGAGAGAGAGAGAGAGAGAGAGAGAGAGAGAGAGAGAGAGAGAGAGAGAGAGAGAGAAAGAGAAAGAGAAAGAAAGAGAGAGAGAGAGATAAAGAAATAGAGAAAGAGAGAGAAGGAGAGAGAGAGAGAAATAGATAGATACAGAGCTAGATAGACAGATAGAGAAAGAGAGAAAGAGAGAGAAAGAAAATTGAAAGCAATAATTTAAGAATACCTCCCTAGACCAGCTCCCCGTCTCAAGCTTGACACGGACGATTCCCCAGAACTTGGGGAGGAGCTCGAGTGGGCTGCTTATGAGGGGAGGGGAGGGGGAGGGGAGAGGGGAAGGGAGAGGGGGGTGGTATGGGATGGAAGGAGAGGGGGATGAGAGGAAGATAGGGGGGAGGGGGAGGGGGGAGGGGAGGGAGGTGAGAAGGAGAGGAGAGGGGGGTGGGATAGGGGGGAGAGTGGGGGGTATGGAGAGATGGAGGGGAGAAGGAGAGGAGAGGGGGTTAGGGAGAGGGAGGGGAGAGGGGAGGGGAGAGAGGGGGGATTGTAGGATGGGGAAGTGGAAGGGACAGAGTAGGAAGGAAGGGGAGACGAGAGGTGGGAGGGGAGGAGGGAAGGAAGGTGGAGGGGAGAGGAGAGGGTGGGTAGATGGGGAGAGAGGGGGGGTGGAGGATGAAGGATTAGGGGGAAAAGAGGGGGAGGAGAAAGAGGGAGAAGATAAAGAGAAGGAGGAGAGGGAGGGAGAGAGGAGGAGGATGGAGCTGGGAGAATGAGAGAAGTGGAGGGGGAGGGATGAGAAATGAAGAGGGAGAGAGAGTCTGGCATGAAGAGAAAGAGGAGCAAAAGAAAGTAGAAAAAAACGAAAAGAGAACAAAATGGGAGAAGAAAGAGAGTAAGAAGACAAAAAAAATTGAATTAGAAATTTATTTACCTCACCTCCCCCCCCCCTGATAAAATAACAATAATAATGAATAAATAAATAAAACAAAAAAATAAAGTAAATAACAACAACGAACAGACAAACATACAAATTCTCAAAAAACTCAATGAAACCAATGGAGACAACGAGAGAGAGAGAAATGCTGTTTACACTTCGGCAAATAATGTTGAATGGGACGTAATTCTCGCTAATACTCGGTCGGGGATTAATCTCTCTTTATCAAATATTTGGATGTTACACAGCGGATGCGGGGGGGGGGGGGAGGGGGGGGGGGGGGGGTGAAGGAGGAGAGCGAAAGGGAAAGAGGATGATGTTGATCGTGGGAGTGGTCGGTGCAACGTACCGCTGTTATTATCGTTATTGATGTTATGATCTCAGCACAGACACACGCACGCACGCATACACACACATACATGCATACACATACGCACACACATGCATACACACACAGAAACACACAGAAACACGCACGCACGCACAAACATACATACACACACACAGAAACACACATACGCACACATACACGCACAAACACCACACACACACACACACAGAACACATACGCACACACACACACAACACACACACACACACACACACACATACACACACACACACACACACACACACACACACACACACACACACACACACACACACACACACACACACACAACACACACACACACACACACGCACACACACACACTCACGCACGCACACAACACACACAAACACGCGAAAAACACACACCATTTTTTTCCCCTGTTCTTGATAATGGTCTTTCATGACTGGATGTCCTTTTAGTCCTCAACCAGGCACCATATTTGGAATACAAACTCGATTATTATGAATGACTATATCTAATGAATATGAATTATTAAAGTGTTATATGTTATTATTTCAGCCTTTTTTTTAAATCTCTCTTTTAATACATGTATATTTTTTTCTCTCACTCCCTCTCTCTTTCTCTGTCTCTTTCCCCTTTCTTTCTTTCTCTCTCTCTCTCTCTCTCTCTCTTTCCTTCTCTCTCTCTTTCTCTCCCTTTCTCTCTCTCTCTCTCTCTCTCTCTCTCTTCTGTCTCTCTCTCTCTCTCTCTCTCTCTCTCTCTCTCTCTCTCTCTCTCTCTCTCTCTCTCTCTCTCTCTCTCTCTCTCTTCTCTCTCTCTCTCTCTCTCTCTCTCTCTCTCTCTCTCTCTCTCTCTCTCTCTCTCTCTCTCTCTCATCTCCTCCTCTCATTATTATCCTTTTACCTAATTACCGAAAAACACGCATCATTTCCCACATAAAAAAAGACGAAAAAAGAGAGATAAACAGAAAGCCAAAATGTATTTAGCTGTTAATTGCAAAATAGTTTAGACTCCCCTCGTAATCTCTGTCCGCTGATTCCCGTTTTTTGTGAGTCTTCAGGTGAATTAATGGCCTTAATTCATTTCATATTAATGTTGTTAATTATTGTCTTTGAGAAATCGTAGTTGATTTCATAAGAATAGTTCTTGATATTATTTTTTTTCTATAGCGCTGTTATATTGTATCGTCATTGGTATGAATATGTAAATTATATCATAATTATTCATACTCTATTTTCTTTATCATTCTCGTAGTCACTATCACTTTCATAACCAGGTGCATCATAATCACCATCACCATCACCACTATCAATATAAAAAACATTATTTCTAAACCGTCATCATTTTTATGCGTTATCACCATCATCAACACCATTATCATCATGGCTATCCTCATCACTATCATCACCATCCCTGCCCTCATTATCATCACTATCATCATTATCATCACTATCATCATTATCATCACTATCATATTCATCATATCATCTATCATCCTACATCATTATCATCACTATCATCATTATCCATCACTAATCATCATTATCACACTATCATCTATCATCACTATCACATCATTATCTCGTCATCATTATCATCAGCCATCATCATTATATCACTATTATCACCATCCCTGCCTCATGTAACATCGCTCATCATCACTTCATGCATCAATCATTTATCATCATCATCATTATCTCAACACTATTATACCATCCTGCCCTCATTAGCATCACCATCATTATCATCCTATTCATGATAATCATCTTCATCATCCAATTATCATCACCATCATCATTATCATCACTATTATCACCACCATCCGCTGCCATCGAAAACGTCTTCATTGTTCACTGATCTATTCCATCATTATCATACATCATTCATTATCATCACTCATCTATCTATCCACTTATGTCAATCATCCCATCCCATGCATATCATCACGTGTCATTGTCAATCCATCTCTGTCTGCTCCTCATCGTAGCATGCACCGTTTGTTCCTCCCCGCTCGTCTCACTCGTATCATCACCATCACTTATGCGATTATTCATTGATATTCTTCATTTCTTTCATACTCAATCATTATCATCACCATCCCATTTCATTCATCATCACTAATGATCACATCCCTCATTAACATCCCCTTTATCATCGCTATCATCATTTTATCATTCCGATGGATTATCATAGCATCATCATATTTATCACCATCCCTGCCTGCTCATTAACATCGACCTGTCATATACATCATCATTCATCATTCAATCAATCAATTATCATCCATCATTATCCATCACCATCATCAGTCCATCAATTATCATCATTATTAAATGCACCATCGCGCACCTCCTCATTAACTCATTCATCATAATATCTTCATCAGATTATGCAGTTCATCATGCATCATACTCACGGACGATCCCTGTCCCGATTTAACATTATGTTTCATCACTATCTCTCATCATCATCTATCATTACGATCATTATCAAACATTGCATCCATCATCATCATCATCATCATCATTATCATCACTATACACGCCCATTCGCTATGCGTCAATTTGGGCTCATCGTTTATCACACCATCATCCATCATTGATCATCTCTCATTTCATATCACATTTATGGCCTCATTGCCATCTATCATCACTATCATTCATCATGCATTATATCATTCATCATCATTATCACTTCATTATCACTTTCATCATCAACTAATTTTATCATCACCATCATTATCATCACTATCATCACCATCCCTACCCTCATTAAAATTACCATCATCCTCACCATAAATTCCCCACATTACCATCGGCGTCATCACAATCACCACCATAACCTACCCCCACAACCATCACCATACATCACCGCCATCACCATCATTTCCACCACTATTGCCATTCTCACCATACTTGCAAAAAAAAAAAAAAAAAAGTCATCAATTTTCCTTTCCTTGCAAAACAGATGCAACATTTCATGACAAAGATTCCTTATGACAGCTTTTCGAATTATGGCATCTTGCATGACAAACAACATTCATTGCAATTCATCAATTATATGTATTACTTCATCAATTATATATATATATAGAATGAATAACAGAAATCGTGATATACTCAATCGATCGATAGATAGATAGATATTAATGTTTTTTATATTTTTTTTACTATATCCATATAATTATATGATCATTTATCTATTTATCTATCATCCTATTTATTTATTATTCTATAAAGGAGGAATGACAGGAGGGAGAAGGAGATAAAGAGCGAAAATGAATAACAAACTGAGACAGAGAAAGACGGAAAGAGAGAGAAAGAGAGAGAGAGAGAAGGATAAAGAGGCAGCGAGATACAGAATAAAGAGAAAAAAAAGAGAAAAGAAGGCAGAGAGAAAGAAAGATAAAGAGACAGAGAAGAAACAAGGAGATATAGAGACAGAGAGAAAAAAGGGATAGAGAGGCACAGAGAAAGAAGGCTAAAGAGGCAGAGAGAAACAAGGGAAGAAAGAGACAGAGAGAAAGAAGGATAAAGAGGCGAGAGATAGAGAAAAAAGTGAAAAACAGAGAAGAAACAAGGGAATAAAGAGACAGAGAGAGGCAAAAACAAAGAATGACAAAGACACAGAGAAGAAACAAGGGAATAGAGAGGCAGAGAGAAACAAGGGAATAGACAGACAGAGAAGAAACAAGGGAATAGAGAGACGGAGAGAAAGAGAGGCAGAGAGACAGCGCAGCTCCCGAAGCTACAGAAGAGGGAGCAGGGTCATTTTAATAATGAAGCACCGATATTGCAAAGGCTTGTTCTGTGCAACTGGCAAGAGGCAGGAGAGGAGAGAGTGTCTGTTCACATAAAGGCGAGAATCCTATGTCACGGAGGGAAGGAGAGAGGGAGGGAAAGGATTGAGGGAGGGTGGAGAAAGGTGGAGGGAAGGAGAGAGGGAAGGAAGGGAAGGTGGAGGGAAGGAGGGGAAAGGTGGATGAAGGAGAGAGGGAGGGAGAGAGGAAGGTGGAGGGAAGGAGGGAAGGAGAGGTGGAGGGAAGGAGAAGGAGGAAGGAGAGGGAGGAAGGAAAAGAGGGAAGGAGGAAAGGTGGAGAAAGAAGGGAGTAGAGAGGAAGAAAAAAAGAGGAAATGAAAGGGAGGGAGGGACGAAGGGAAAGAGGGAGGAAAGGAATGTAGGAGAGGGGAGGGAAAAAAAAAGGAAGAGAGAGGGAGGAAGGGAGGAGAGAGGATGAAAAAAAGAGGGAAGAAGGGAGGGGAAAGAGGAGGGAGGCATGTAAAGAGGTGGGGGGAGGGTAAAGGGGGGAGGGGGGGGGTAAGGGTCTTCATGTACGTATGTGAAAGGGAGAGAGAGGGAGGGGGGGGGGGTCATGTGTGTATGTATGTGCGTATATGGAGGGGGTAGAGGGCGTGAATGTGTGTGTATGTGTATGATTGACCGCGTGTGTGTGTGTGTAGAGTGAGAATGGGTGTGTATGTATGTATTTTGAGTTAAGGTGTGTGTGTGTGTGTACATGAGGAGCGAGAATGAGCGTGTATGTGTGTATTTCGAGTGAAAAGGGGGGGGGCTATGTGCGTAAATGAGGGGGAAGGGGGAGGGGGGGGGAGATGGATAGGGGATGGGGAGGGGTCGCACAAGGTACCGAGGCCCCTTAGCGAGCATAATGGCCGAATGTCTCCTGTCAGTGAAAACATTTTATTGTCTTTTAATAACATTATCGGAGCCTGAGGTGTTTCGCGGCTTTGTTTTTGTTTGTCTTTTGTTTTGTTTGTTTTGAATCTTTCTGTTGCTGTTGTTGGTTTTTGGTAGATTTGTTTGTTTGTGTAATTTTCTTGTGAGGAGAAGGAGGAGGAGGGTGGAGAGTGGAAGGCTTAAAGCTGAAATTAAGCTGTGTGACTGTGTGTCCCTTCTCTCTCTCTCTCTTCTCTCTCTCCTCTTCTTTTCTTTCTCTCTCTCTTTCTTTATTTTTCTCTCTCTCTTTCTCTCTTTCTTTTCTTTTCTTCTCTCTCTCTCTCTCTCTCTCTCTCTCTCTCTCTCTCTCTCTCTTCTCTCTCTCTCTCTCTCTCTCTCTCTCTCTCTTCTCTCTCTCTCTCTCTCTCTCATCTCTCTCTCTCTCTCTCTCTTCTCTCTCTCTTTCTCTCTCTTCTCTCTCTCTCTCTCTCTCTCTCTCTCTCTCCTCTTCTCTCCTCTCTCTCTCTCTCTCTCAATCTCTCTCTCTCTCTTCTCTCAGTTTCTTTCTTCTCTCTCTCTCTCTCTCTTCTTCTCACTCTCCCTGTCTGTCTCTGTCGAATAAACTAACTGTAAAACACATAAAAAAAAAAATGGTAGGAGAAAAAAAAAAAAAAAAACGCATAAATTACTCGATATTTTTTGTCCTTAATCGAAGGATATCGTGACCTTGTGAAAAAAAAAAAAAAAAATTCCGACCTTGACTGTGATTTGATGTGAGGAAGGTGGGGGGGGGGGGGTTGGTGGGGGATGGGGGGTAGGGGGTAGGGGGGGGGGGTAGGGAGGGGGGAAGGTAGGGAGGAGGGAAAGCGGGGGGATAGGGAGGTTTGGGAACAGGATTTGATGTGAGGAAGGTGGGGGGGGTTGGTGGATGGGGGGGGAGGAGGGCGTAGGGAGGAGGGGAAAGTGGGGGGGATGGGAGGTTTGGGGACAGGATTTGATGTGAGGAAGGGGGTTGGTGAGGGAGGGGGGGAGGAGGAGGGGAAAGAGGGAGGGGGGGTAGGGAGGTTTGGGGAACAGGATTTGATGTAAGGAAGGGTGGGGGTTGGTGGTGGGGATGGGGGGAGGGAGGAGGGGAAAGAGGGGTGGGGGGTGATAGGGAGGGTTTGGGGGGACAGGAATAGGTGGGGGAGGAGGGAGAGGGTGGAGGGAGGAGGAGGGTGAGGGAGGGGAGGATGAGGAAGGAGGAGATGGTGAGGGAGATAATGAGGGAGGAAGGATGATAAGAGTAGATTAAGAAGAATGGAGATGACAAGGGAATAATGAGGGAGGAAAGAGGGAGGAAAGACTGTGGGATGGTGGGGATGGTGGGGGGGTTGGTGGAGGGGAAGAGGGAGATAGTGGAGGAGAAGAGGGAGATGGTGGAGGGAAAGAGGGAAGTTAGGGGGGTAAGGAGAGGGAAAGCTTGGATTGATTAAAGACATAGATGCTCATAAGAGTATTATTTTCTCTTTTTTTCTTACTTTTCTCTTTTTTCTCTCTTTTCCTTTTTTTCATTCTTTCATTTTTTTTCTTTTTTCTTTTCCTCTTTATTTTTATTTTTTTTCCCTCGCCATCATCTTCTTTTTTCTTTTTCTTCCAAATTCTGTTTCGAAGTCTTCCACACTCTCGCTCCCCTTATTCCATTATTATTATTCCTCTTTTTCTTCTTCCTCCTCCCTCTCCTTCTCTCCTCTTCATCCTCCCCCTGCCCCTCCTTCTACATCTTTTTTTTCTCTCTCTCCTCCTCCTCCTTCTCGTCCTCCTCTTCCCCTCCTCCTCCTCTTTCTCCTCCCCACCCCCT
>NW_020869894.1:792238-799738 GCF_003789085.1 Penaeus vannamei
ATCATTGATATCATTATATCACCTACAAAACCTACAGATAATTATCTACATATAATTATAATGATCTTACTTACAATTAATACAAATAATTTTTCATTATTTCATTAAACTGGATTACGTCTTATCATGATTATCATTATATCTCTCACCTACGGTACCTACAGATCATTATTATATATGTCATTATTATATTATTATATCATCATCATTATATCATATATTATTATATCACAGATCATTATTACATCATATATTATCACATCACAGATCATTATCATATCATATATTATCATATCACAGATCATTACTATAAATATTATATGATATCATTATATCTCTCACGTATCAATAACTTGCGATTTCTCCATAAAGTGTTCTTGTCATGTATCTGTTGGCACCGTGACACTCCTCATGACAAGTGATAAATGAATCTGATAAAAGGAGATTAAAGGACATAGAGATTATTATAAAGGAGAGGAGATACGAAAGAGGAGAGGAGAGGAGAGGTGGAGGGGGGGGGGGGGGGGAGAAGGAGGGGAATGGAGAGAAAAATGGATGATTATGTTTTTTTTCTTTTTTTTTTTTCGTTCGATTGGACTTGTGATGGGATGCGATGGACGAAGGAGAGAGAGAAAAATAAAGATAGATTAAGAAGGAGAAGAAGAAAGAGAAAGATAAAAAGAAGAAGAGGAAGAAGGAGAAAGGGAAGAAGAGGAAGAAGAAGAAGGGAAAGAAAGAAGAAAAAGAAAGAGAAAGAAGAAGAAGGAGGAAAAGAAAGAGAAAGAAAAAGAAGGAGAAGAAGAAGGAAAAGAAAGAGAAACAGAAAGAAGAAGAACAAAAAAAAGTAAGAAAATGAAGAAGAAAGAGGAAAAACGAACAATAATAAGAAGTGCAGAGGGCGATAACAAAGCAGAGAGCGAGGCGAAGGAGGAAGAGGGGGAGACGCGATAACAAAGGAACCGCCGACAAGCAAGCACTCAACCCGAGGACCCCCCCTCCCCCTCCCCTCTCTCCTTCCTTCCCTCTCGCCCTCCCTCCTCCGGTTCCTTCTTGGCTCTCTTTCTCTCTTTCTTTCCTTCTCTTTCTTTTCTTATTTCTTTTCTTCTCTCTTTTTCTTTTCTTCTTTCTTTTTCTTTCCTCTCTTTCCTTCTCTACTCTCCTTTCTTTTCTTTCTTTCTTTTCTTCTTTCTTTTTCTTTTTTTTTCTTCATTTTCCTTTTTCTTTCATTCTCTCTTTCTTTTTCTTTCCTCTCTGTCTTTCTTTCTTTTCTTCTTTATTTTGTTTTCCTTTCCTTCTTTCCTTCATTTTCTTTTTTCTTTCCTTCTTTTCTGTCTCCTTTTTCCTCTTTCCTTTAGTTCCTTCGTTCTTGCCTTCCTTCCTCCATTCCTTTCTTTCCATCATGCGATCATTTCCTTCATTTCTTCCTTCTTTCCCTCCTTTATTCTTCCCTTCCTTCCTTCCTTCTTTCTTTCCCTTCTTCTCTTCCTTCCTTCACTTCCTTTTCTCCTTCTTTTCTTCCTTTCTTCACTTCCTCCTCCTCCTCTCCTACCTCTGAAGTGAAGCCTTCTCCGTTTCCTCTCTTCTCCCTTTTCATTCTCTTTCTATTCTTGTTCTCCTCATTTGATAGTGATAATAGTGGTAATAATGATAATAATAATAATGATGGTAATAATAATAATAATGATAATAATGATAATAATAATAATAATAATAATAATAATAATAATAATAATAATAATAATAATAATAATAATAATAATAATAATAATAATAATAATAATGATGATGGTAATAATAATGATAATAATAATAATAAAAATAATGATAATGATAACACAAATTACAATCGTGACAATCATAACGATAATATTAATAATGATAATCATATTGATAATAACAGTAATGATGATGATGAAGATGATGATATTACTGATAATGGTAACAATAATAATAGTAATGATAATAATTTTAATTGTTGTAGTTATGATATTCTTATCCTTATCATCATCAACATCATTACTATTATTATTATCTTTAGCACCAATGTTTTTTTTTCATTTGCTTCTTTTTTTTTCTCTTGTTTTATTTATTTCCCTCTTTCTCAGTCTCGCCTTTTCGTCTCTTGTCATTCGTCACCTCTACTCTTCCTCTCTCTTTCTTCTTCTCTCTTCTCTTTTTCTTCTGTTTCTTTTTCTCTTCCTCTTTCTTCACTCTTCTCTTTCTTCTTCTGTTTCTTTTTCTCTTCCTCTTTCTTCTCTCTTCTCTTTTTCTTCTGTTTCTCCTTCTCTTTCTTTCTTCTCTCTTTTCTTTCTTCTTCTCTTCTTTTCTTCACATTCCGTTTCTTCCTTTTTCTGTTTTTTCATTTTCTCCTTTTCTTCCTTTTCCTTATATTTTTTCTTATTCTTCTTCTATTTTCTCCTCTTTTAATTATTCTCCCCTCTTCTCTCCCTCTCTTCTCCCCCTTTCCTTTGTTCTCTCCCTCTCCCTTTCCCTGTTTCTCTCTCTATTATTCACTCTTTCCTTCCCTTCCGTTTTTCACTTTTATTTGTATATTCATGTTGACTTATCGGGTTTTTGTTGTTGTTTTTTGCTTTATCGTCGTTTGTGCTTTGTGTCCATATTTATTCTTCTCCCCTTCTTCCTCTTTGTTCTCTCTCTCATTCTCTTTTTATTTCCTTTTTTTTGTATGTGACATTGTTATTAGTTATTTTCATTATTATTATTTTAGCTTTTTATCATTATTGTTATCATTATTATTATTATCAATTTTATTATTTCTCCCTTTCCCTTTTTCTCCCTTCAAGATTCCCATTCTCTCCTCTCCCTCTCTTCTCTATTCTCCTTCTCCTTCTCCTCTCCTCCCTATTCTCCTTCTCCCTCCCTTCTCCTTCTTCCTTCCCTACCTATCCACATCCCCTCTCCCTCCCCCCTTTCCCCCTCTTCCCTTCCTTCCTATTCCCTCTCTTTCCCTTCTTCCCTCTCCTTCCTATTCCCCCAGGGAGTAGGATGTGGAGGGAAATCTGGCATGAAGGAAAATTGTGAAGCGATCCGCAGCCATGAAATTTCTGCTAGTTGCGAGCGTATCCTGTTCCCGCCTTCGCTTCATTAGCGCTCTGATATTTTCGCTTTTGGGGATTCGTTTGTCTTTATCTACGTGTGTGTAGTTTTATTATTTTTTTTATTAGGATATAAATTTTCTTTTCTTTTATTTATTTTTTTCTTTATATGCCTTTTGTCGAACATATATACGTAGGTCATTGTCATTGTTTATTATATTATATGTTATTGTTTATTGATGTTATATTATCGTTATTATTATTATTATCATTATCATTATTGTTATTATCATCAACAGAGCAACAGGAAAATTTAACTCCTGAATTAAACGAATTAAATTCTCACCTACAAAACCTACAGATAATTATCTACATATAATTATAATTATCTCACAATACCTACAAGGAATTGTTTATTTATTTCATTAAACTGGATTACGTTTCGTTATTGACATTATTATATCTCTTTTACCTACAAAACCTACAGATAATTATCTACATATAATTATAATTATCTCACTTACAATAAATACAAATAATTGTTTCTTTATTTCATTAAACTGGATTACGTCTTATCATGATTATCATTATATCTCCCTTTCACCTACAAAACCTACAGATAATTATCTACGTATAATTATAATTATCTTACTTACAAATAATACAAATAATTTTTCATTATTTCATTAAACTGAATTAAGTCTCATTATTGTTATTATTATATCTCTTTTACCTACAAAACCTACAGGTAATTATCTACACATAATTATAATTATCTCGCTTACGATAAATACAAATAATTGTTTCTTTATTTCATTAAACTTATCATGATTATCATTATTTCTCCCTATCATCTACAAAACCTACAGATCATTATTATATCTCTCATTATTATATTATATTATCATTATTATATCATATATCATTATATCACAGATCATTATTATATCATATATTATCATATCACAGATCATTATTATATCTCTCATTATTATATTATTATATCATTTATATATCATATATTATTATATCACAGATCATTATTATATCATATATCATTATATCACAGATCATTATCATATCATATATTATTATATCACAGATCATCATATCATTATCATATATATATGATCATTACTATAAATATTATATGATATCATTATATCTCTCACGTATCAATAACTTGCGATTTCTCCATAAAGTGTTCTTGTCATGTATCTGTTGGCACCGTGACACTCCTCATGACAAGTGATAAATGAATCTGAAAAAGGAGATTAAAGGACATAGAGATTATTATAAAGGAGAGGAGAGGGTGGGGGGAGAGGGGAGGGGGGGGGAGAAGGAGGGGAATGGAGAGAAAATGGATGATTATGTTTTTTTTTTTTTTCTTTTTTTTTTTTTTTGATTGGACGTGTGATGGGATGCGATGGACGAAGGAGAGAGAGAGGGAAATGAAGATAGATTGAGAGGAAGAAGAAGAAAGAGAAAGAGTAAAAGAAGAAGAGGAAGAAGGAGAAAGGGAAAGAGGAAGAAGGAGAAGGGAAAGAAAGAAGAAAGAAAGAGAAAGAAGTAGAAGAAGAAAAAAAGAAGAAGAGGAAAAAGAAAAGAGAAAGAAGAAGAAGGAGAAGAAGAAGGGAAACAAAGAGAAAGAAGAAGAAGAACAAAAAAAAGTAAGAAAATGAAGAAGAAAGAGGAAAAACGAACAATAATAAGAAGAGCAGAGGGCGATAACAAAGCAGAGAGCGAGGCGAAGGAGGAAGAGGGGGAGACGCGATAACAAAGGAACCGCCGACAAGCAAGCACTCAACCCGAGGACCCCCCCCCCCCTCCCCCTCCCCCATCCCTCTCTCTCCTTCCTTCCCTCTCGCCCTCCCTCCTCCGGTTCCTTCTTGGCTCTCTTTCTCTCTTTCTTTCTTTTTCTTTTATTCTTTCTTTTCTCTTCTTTTCTTTCTTTTTCTTTCTTTCTTTTCTTTTCTTTCTTTCTTTCTTTTCTTCTTTCTTTTCTTTCTTTCTTCTTCTTTTCTTCTTTTCCTTTTCTTTCCTTCTCTCTTTCTTCTTTCTTTTCTTCTTTCCTCTTTTTCCTTCTCTACTCTCTTTCTTTCTTTTCTTTCTTTTTCTTTCTTTTCTTCTTTTCTTTCTCTTTTTCCTCTTTCCTTCAGTTCCTTCTTTCTTGCCTTCCTTCCTCCATTCCTTTCTTTCCATCATGCGATCATTTCCTTCATTTCTTCCTTCCTTCCCTCCTTTATTCTTTTCCTTCCTTTATTTCCTTTTCTTCTTTCCCTTCTTCTCTTCCTATCTCCTCCACTACCACCACCTCCTCCTCTTTTTCTTCTCCTCCTCCTCCTCCTTCTCTTCTTCTTCCTCCTCTCCCTCCTCCCCCTCCTCCCCCTCCTTCCACCTCATCTTCCCCCTCCTCCCCCTCCTCCTTCCTCCTCCCCCTCCTCGTCCTTCCTCCTCTCCCTCCTACCCCCTCCCCCTTCCCCTTCCCCTCCTTCTTCCTCCTCCTCCTCCTCCTCTCCTCCCACTTCCTCTCCCTCCCACCTCTTCCTCCTCCCATCCCCCTCCTCCTCCTCCTCCTCCTCCTCCACCTCTTTCCGTTCCGTCTGTCCTTCTTAGAAAACTTTAAGTATTAGAGAGGAGGAGGAGGAGGAGGAGGAGGAGGAGGGGGAGGGGGAGGGGGGGGGTGTCAGTGAAGCCTTCTCCGTTTTCTCTCTCCTCCTTCTTTTCTCCCTTTTCCTTCTCTTTCTATTCTTGTTCTCCTCATTTGGTAGTGATAATGATGATAATAGTAATAATAATGATAATGATGATAGTAGTAACAATAATCATCATCATCATAATAATTATGAAAATAATAATAGTAATAATAATAATGATAATAATAATAATAATGATAATAACAATAATAATAATAATAATAATAATTATAACAATAATAATAATAATAATAATAATGATAGTAATAATAATAACATTAATAATAATGATAACAACAATAATAATGATAATAATAATAATAATAACAATAATATTAATAATATAATAATAATAACAATGATGATGATGATAATAATGATAATAATAATAATAATAATAATAATAATAATAATAATAATAATAATAATAATAATAATAATAATAATAATAATAATAATAATAATAATAATAATAATAATAATAATAATGATAATAATAATAATGATAACACTAATGATAATCATAACGATAATAGTTATAATGGTGATAATGATATTGATGATAACAGTAACGATGATGATGATAATGATGATATTACTGATAATGATGACAATAATGATAATATTAATAGTAATGATAATAATTTTAATTAAGATAGTCATCCTTTTCTTATCCTTATCATCATGATCACTATATTCGTCATTATCATTGTTATCCCTATTATTACCTTTATCACCAATAATATTTTTTTTCTTTTATTTGTTTCTTCGTTGTCTTTCTGTCTTGTTTGTCTCTATTTCCCTCTTTCTCTGTCTCGTCCTTCTCTTCGTCTCCTTTTCGTCTCTTGTCATTCGTCACCTCTACTCTTCCTCTATCTTTCTTCTTCTCTCTTCTCTTTCTTCTTCTCTTCTCTTTCTTCTTTTCTCTTCTCTTTTCTTCTCTTCTGTTTCTTCTTCTCTTCCTTTCTTCACATTCCGTTTCTTCCTTTTTCTGTTTGTTTTTTTACCTTTTCCTTTTTCTTCCTTTTCCTTATATTTTTTTCTTATTCTTCTTCTATTTTCTCCTCCTTTAATTATTCTCCCTTCTTCTCTCCCTCTCTTCTCCCCCTTTCCTTTGTTCTCTCCCTCTCCCTTTCCCTGTTTCTCTCTCTATTATTCACTCTTTCCTTCCCTTCCGTTTTTCACTTTTATTTGTATATTCATGTTGACTTATCGGGTTTTTGTTGTTGTTTTTTGCTTTATCGTCGTTTGTGCTTTGTGTCCATATTTATTCTTCTCCCCTTCCTCTTTGTTCTCTCTCTCATTCTCTTTTTATTTTTATTTTTTGTATGTGACATTGTTATTAGTTATTATCATTATTATTATTTGGTCTTTTTATCATGATTATTATCATTACTATTATTATCAATTTTATTATTTCTCCCTTTCCCTTTTTCTCCCTTCCAGATTCCCCCTCTCTCCTCTCCCTCTCTTCCTTATTCTCCTTCTTCCTCCCCTACCTATCCACTTCCCCTCTCCCTCTCCTCCCTCTCCCCCCCATCCCCCTCTCCCTCTTCCTCCCTTCCTATTCCCCTCTTTCCCTTCTCCCTCCCCCCTTTCCCCTCTTCCTCCCTACCTATCCACTTCCCCTCTCCCTCTTCCTCCCTCTCCTTCCTCCATCCCCCTCTCCCTCTTCCTCCCTTCCTATTCCCCCTCTTTCCCTTCTCCCTCCCCCCTTTCCCCTCTTCCTCCCTACCTATCTCCCTCTC
>NW_020869894.1:807238-812238 GCF_003789085.1 Penaeus vannamei
TTGATTTCATGATTTTCTTTTTGTCTTTTTGTCTTTTTTTTTTATCTTGTATTGCTTCATTATCCTCTTTTATGACAATTCTATTCTCCTCAAGTATTGGGATTCTCACGTCTTGCTTGACATCTTTCAGGAACTAAAAAAACAAACAAAAAAAAAACATGACTTTATACAACAGTCACGGGATATAATGATAAGATGAATGTTAGAAAAAACAATGTGAGTAATGTTACGATAAGTCCGCCTGTGTTTATGTAAGACACACACACACGCGGAGGTTGTGAGCAATTGCCTTGTCCCAGATAACGAGTGCTAGCGGAGTTTGTCACGCGACCGCAATTTAGCGAAGTTAAGCCTTGAATCTGATGCGCGTTCAGTCTCGCACCGTTTTCTATGATGGAAAAAAGTGTGGTTAAAAAAAAAGATAATAATAATAATAATGCTCAAAGGTTGTTTTCAGAAGTTGGCAGGACGTGTTTTCGCCGTCTTTCGAGGGCGTTGTCTGCCGAAGGTAAATCGTGATCTTTCCTCGCGCCAGAGTTAGAGAGAAAGAGATCAAAGTCATTAGGGTAACTGCTTCTCTCCCCGCCATGATTAAAAGCCAAAACCCCTAGGTAAGCTTAGAGGAAATTACAGTCCGCCAAAAAATACAAGAGGGGATGCTAAATCTCTCATGTGGACTTTAATAACCTCAGTAGCTTTATAATTTTGTTTTTTACTGCATTCGGATAACCCCATTATGGCGGAGTCACTTTTACCCGATTTGGCAACTCGCGCGTCACGATGGGTATCGCATCTTATCAGCGCCATCTGTTGCTTGAACGCTGAATCATTATGCCTGTTATACAAGTGACACCGGAGTCGGCCATCCTTTTACGCAATCCTGTTTTGGTGACCCATGGCCTGAAATGGCACACTGGTAATTAAGCTTCAGTGTATTTTGGGGACATAATGCTGACGCGGTAATGAGCTCTGGTCTTCCTTGGACTTATTTTCGGTCTAGACGGACATTTCGCATTTTATCAAGGGCGGAATTAATCCTTTGTTGATAGTCACTGGCTCACCCCCCCCCCCTTCCCCCCTCCAAAAAACCGTTAATTCAAATATAATGTTATTCATCAACAGAGAATTTCTGAATTCCTTTTCTGAAATGTATTTACTTCAGAAAAGAGAACTAAAAAGGATTGCTCGAAATGACGAAAACAAATCGATAAATAGAAAATAGAAAAAAAAGACCTTTAGTAAATTCAAAGCTTGTATAAAGTCGTTCGTGGATGGCATTTTGATGAAGGAATTTAGTCACCGTGAATCCGGTTTTAGAAGAACGCATTAAAAGACTTGTTCATCTTTGTTCAGCGATCGTGTGATTCCGTTCTTTTTTTTTCTCTCTTTTTTTCCTAGAACATTTATTTGTTACAACCATCAAACCTTTACTTTTAACTCTTTTTTTCGTGTTAAATGGTTTATTCATTCTTTAATGGTTTATTATTGTTATTATTATTATTATTATTATTATTATTATTATTATTATTATTATGCGTTTTTTCTTTCTTTTTAATGTTGATTTGTATGACATTTTTTCGTCTTTTTTTTTAATGGTTTAAGGCAGTTTTTCCCAACTCTAAATATTTCATACTTAGTCAATTTTCAATTTTAAAATGTTTTCAGCATATTGCGGTCAAATGTTGATTGAAAGCTGATGGCAAAATTTTGCTTGATTATTACGCAACAATTTAAGATGCAGTCGGAAAAAAAACAAAAAGAAAGAAGAAAGAAAAAGAAAAAAAGAAAAAAATATATATAATATATATATTATTACATTTAATTCTGATGAAACTCGAACTAAAGGAAATATCTTAATTGTGGATTTTTGTTCATCGAATGACTTGCATGTTTAGTGAATAATGTAAATTTTTGTCTTTTTTCTTTCTTTTCTTTACTCTCTTTGTCCTTCTTTCTTTCTTTTACTCTTTTCATTTATTTTCGCTAAGTAATCATGACTCTTTTCTTATTATTTATCTTCTAAAGACTCTTTCCTTTTTTATTTTTTTATTCTTCTTATTATTATATTATTATATATATTATATTTTTTTTTTTTTTTTTTTTGCGTTCAGGGATCGTGACCATTTTATCATTCTCTTAATTTTTTTTTTTTAATAACTTAAAGACTATTTTCTTTTTCCTTTTTTTCTTATTCCTAATTTTCATCATGGAGATTCTGGAAAAAAAATCAAATGTGAATTAGTGAGTAATGATGTGTTTTATTTTATTGTTTTTATTATAAGGATTATGCGTGTCAGAGGAAGAAAGGGAGAGGATAAAGAGTGGAAAGTTATGAACAATAAACAAGGGAGGGAGGATGATATGTGAGAAGAGATGCAGGTAATAATGACACTATAAAAATAAGTGAAGGAAGGAAGAGATGGATAAGGATAAAGTAAGATAAAGGTAATTAACTGGAATCAGATTAAACGCAGAATTGATAATAGGAAGATGAACTGAAAAAAAAAAAACTAAAAATCCAAACGATTAAAACATGATATTCCACGTAAATGAATGAAGAAGTAACGAGTAAATAAGACAAAGAATAAATTTGGAGAAGAGGAAGAGAAGAAAATCGCAAGAGGAAATGAAACTTCGTAGTCAGTTCCAGGCAAACGAGGTAACATCATCATTCGGCAGCAATGAGCGAGTCGACTTGAGTGCTGCCATCTAGCGAGCGAGATTCCAACTAGAATTGCTTCCAAATGAGAGAATGGGAAAAAAAGACTGCTTTGATTGCTCCTCCCTCCCCTCCCTCACCCCCCCACCTTTCAAGTACCCCTCTCTCCTCTAGTGGTACCCCCTCCCCATTGGCAAACCCTTCTCCTATCCTTTAATACCCTCTTATACCCTACCCCTCCTATCCTCCCTCTACCTTTCCTTTTTCTCTCTCGGTTCCCATTCTCTCTATCTCTTCCCCTTTCTCCTCCTCTTCCCTTCTTTCGGTCCTCCCTTTTCCTTCCCTTCCCTTCCCCTTTCTCATTCGTACCCTCTCTTCCCTCCTCTCCTCCTCCCCCAGGCACTCCCCCTCTCTTCTACCCCCCCCTTCCCCGTATACGGCGAGTGACGCACACTTTAAATTATTGTTTAGCGCGTTCCTCCCTTACCGAAATGACAGCGAAAGGAAAAAAACAAAGAAACTAAAAAAAAAGACATGATGACTTTCACCCTTATGTCCTCCCGCCATTCGGTCTATGAATATTTTCGTTTTCTCGTCAAGGTTCGGGGGGGGGGGTAGGGCTTTCTGTCACCGCCATCTGTTGGGCTTAAGGATAACTAACTCTTCGTACACTGCCATCTGTTGGGCTTAAAGGTTACTATACGTGTTCTGTTTTTGGATTTTCGTTTTTTTTCGTATTATTTATCAGTTGATTTCGAAGTTCAAATGAAAAATCTGCAAATCCGTCTTCAATAAATTATATTTATACATGTTCTCAACTACTACATGTATTTTGTTCAACTTTGTGTTTGTGTGCGTGCGTGCCTGCGTGTGTATGTGAGTGTGTGTGGAAGCGTGCATGTGTGTGTGTGTGTGTGTGTGGAAGCGTGCATGTGTGTGTGTGCATGTTTGTGTGTCTGCGTGCGTACGTGCGTGTGCGTGCGATCGTGAATGCATGCGCGTATGTGTGTGAATCAGCCTGTTTTCGCGTTTGTATGTATTTTCGTGTGCATGTGTATGTCTGCATGTGCGTGTGTGTGCATCCAACCGTGTCCACCAACCCTGGGCTTCAGAGGGAGTAACAAGATTGCGCCAAAAGTCTCGAGAAATTTACATAAGTATGTGTAGAAAGAATATTACACTGATATTGTGCGCGCGTGAGGAGAGAGAGGAGAGGAGGAGGAGAAGGAGATAGGGAGGGGAGAAGGGAGGGAGAAGGAGAGGAGAAGGAATAGGGAGGGAAGAGGGAGAGAAGTAGAGAGAGAGGAGAGAAAGAGGGATAAGTAGAGAGAGAGAAGAGAGAGAGAGAAAGAGAAAGGAAAAAGAGAAAGAGAAAGAGAAAGAGAAAAAAGAGAGAGAGAGAGAGAGAGAGAGAGAGAGAGAGAGAGAGAGAGAGAGAGAGAGAGAGAGAGAGAGAGAGAGAGAGAGAGAGAGAGAGACGGAGACAGAGACAGAGAACAAGTGGACAAGTGTCGTCGACGGCGAACCCACCGCCGTGTCCGTTTCGCCGTCCCAACTTCCAGCCCGTGTCCTTATAGAGGCCTGTGTCCGATTCCCTTGAAATAACTTTTAGGGGTTGGGACTTCCTTATGTGACAGCGCGTGTGGGTCGAAGTCGGAGCCATATTCAGCAAAATTATATATTGATGGGGAAAAATCCGAATGACAGATGGTTAGACATGAATGGAGACGAGACATAGACATTGCGAAATTATTGCAATCTTCCGATCCTGAGACATGGAGGATTTAGAACGGAGAGACGGACATGTAAACAAAGCATTCAAAACAAAAAACAAACTTTATTTCCCGAGCCAAGCAGGATTTAGAACGGAAAGGCGAGCGTAGAAACAATCAAAGCGAGACAACCCAATCATTCCGAGAGAGACAAAGACACTAAAACATAAAGACGACCGTATAAAAAAGCGGAATTTAACCTCCTCTTCGATTCCCGGGAGACAGAGGGCGCGCAACCGGCCCGCCATTGCGAGTCAGCCTTCGCAAGCAGACAAGCAGGCAAGCAGGCAAGCAGGCAAGCAGGCGGGTCAGCGAGTTAATGAACCGGGCAGACGAGCAGGGTAATGGGCAAGCGAGCAGGTACTCAGTCATAGGAGCGGCCGTGCAAGCAGAGAGCCTCGTAATCATTTCCGAAAGTTGTGTCGCTGCGAGGAGGCGGGACACATTCTGAATAAAAAGGCTTTGTTGATGGGCGGCGGGGCGGGGGTGTGGGCTCTGTGTTGTGTTGTGGTGTGTGTTGTGTGTGTGTGTGTGTGTGTGTGTGTGTGTGTGTGTGTGTGTGTGTGTGT
>NW_020869894.1:817238-819738 GCF_003789085.1 Penaeus vannamei
GATAATGAAAGAAGAACAAGTAATTGAACCTGAGAAAGAGTGAGACCAACTGTGGCGGATGAGAAAAAAAGTATTTTATTTTTTTAATTGCAAGAATTCCATATGAAATCAATGCATAAATCTATAAATAGACGGCATAATGAACGTATTGGAGGATGGATATACTTATATAATTACTCTAAAAAATAGATAGATAAATAAAATGTCATTGGATTGGAACATGAAAAAAAAATGCAAACTGTGTTGAATGGAGAAATTATGAGATTTGATTTGGTGAAATTTTGTAACAATTAATCTTTTTTTTTTTTAATTAAACTATAGTTATGATCATGACGACGAGACCTACAATAATAATGGAGATGATAACAATAACATTGATGCTAATGATAATGATAGTAATAATAAAACTAACGAGAGAGATGTTGATAATAATGGTGATTATAATAGTAGTAATAATGATGATGATGATAAAGAATAATAATTTTTGTCTTGTTATTTGCCATGACAGGTCAGAGGTAACGACACTCAGGAAACCACCTTAATTGAAATGGAAACTTATGCGTACATTTGAATTGCGATACACACACACACACACACACACACACACACACACACACACACACACACACACACACACACACACACACACACACACACACACACACACACACACACACACACACACACACACACACACACACACACACACACACACACACACACACACACACACACACACACACACACACACACACACACACACACACACACACACACATATATATATATATATATATATATATATATATATATACTGTGTGTGTACATGTGTATGTACATATACATATGTATGTATATATTTGTATTAAAAGGGCGAATGGAGGGGAGAACAACGCAATTATGATAAAGAGGAGAAGTAAACAAAACCGAAATGAGAAAGAGGGAGCAAGCAGGAAAGAGAGAATGGGGGAGAAAGCGCACAGATAACAAAGGAAGGGAGAGGGGAGGAGGAGGAGGACGAAGGAGGGTGAGGGAAGGAAGAGAGAACAAAGAAAACAGCGAAAGGTAAAAATTGCGATATGATGACAAAGCGAATGGAAGTGAGAGGGAGGGAAGGGGGAGAAAGAGAAAGGGAGAGAGAGAAAGAAAGAGAGAGCGAGAGAGGGGGAGGAGAAAAGAGGGACGGAGAGAGAGAAAGGCAGAAAGATGAGAGAAAAAAATAAGAAAGAGAGAGAGGGGATGGATGGGGAAAGAGAGAAAGAGACAGAGACTGAGGGGGGGGGAGAAGAGAGAGAGAGAGAGAGGTAGAAAAGGGAAGCGTTAGTAACAGAAAATATATATATAAATATATATATTTCTGATAGATATAGATATAGAGATATTATCATTATTGTTATTATATTATTATTATTATTTTTTTATTATTATTATTGCTATTAATATATTCATTATTATTGTTGTTGTTGTTGTTGTTATTATATTATTATTATTATTATTATTATTATTATTATTTATTATTATTATTATTATTTTATCATTATCATTATCATTATCATTATCATTATCATTACCATTATCATTATCATCATCATCCTTGCTACTATCACCCTTATTATCGCCATCCCTCTACTTCCTCCCTCGAATTATCAGTAAACATTTAAAAAAAAAGTTAATATCGAGTTTTTCTTGTGTTATCTTGTGTTTGTTATTTTCGACAGAGTGCGTTGAGGTCTGCGCTGTGTCTGTCTTTTGTTATGTGTGCCGTTATCTGTGTGTGTCTCCTTTTGTCTCTTTTCTTTCTTTGGTCTTTTTGTTTTTTTCTTTGTTTGTTTGTTTGTTTGTTTTAACTTGTTTTGTAATTTTTTTTTGTGTGTGGGTTTCTTTCTTTCTGTTCTATCTTTCTTTCCGTATTGGTTTTTCCTCTGCTACTTTCTTCGCTTTTTTTCCCTCTCCGTCTTTCCTTCTTCCCCTCCTCTCTTCCTTCTCTCCCTTCCCAACCCAGTCCCTCCTCCCACCTCCCTTCCCTCCTTTCTTTTTCTTTATTTATTTATTCGTTTCTTCCTTTTATCCTTTGTGAATATTATCTTTTTTTCCCGTTCTGCTTTTTTTCCACTGGTTCTCCTCTCTTCTTTTCCTTCTCCCTCTCTCCTTCTCGTCCTCCTCCCTCCCTTCCCTCCCTCCCTCCCTCCCCTCCCTCCACCTCCCTTCCTCCCTCCTTTCTTCTACCTTCCCTCCTCCTTCCCTCCTCCCCCTTTCTTCCTTCCTTCCATTTCCCTCCCTCCTTCCCTCCTCCTCCCTTCCCTCCCTCCTTCTCCATCCCTCCCCTCCCTTCCTTCCCACTTCCCTCCTCCCCCTCTCCCTCCCCTCCCTCCCCCCCCTCCCTCCTTCCCTCCTCTCCTCCTTCCCTCCCTCCCTCCCTCTCCCTCCCTCCTTCCCTCCCTCCCTCCTCCTTCCCACTCTCCACCTCCCTTTCTTCCTCCCTCCCTTCCCTCCCACCTCC
>NW_020869894.1:824738-826195 GCF_003789085.1 Penaeus vannamei
TGGGGGTAGGAGGGAAGGGGGGAAGGGAAGGAGGGGGGAAGAGAGGGTAGGAGGGAAGGGGGGGGGAAGAGAGGGGAGGAAGGTAAAGGGAAGTGAGGAAGGAAGGGAAGGAGAAAGGGGGGGGGGGAGGAGGAAAAAGAGGGGAGGAAGGAGGGAAGGAGGAAGGGAGGGTGGAAGGGAAGGGAAGAGAAGGTTGAAAGGGGAAGAATTAGGTAAGAAAAAGGAGGGAAGGGAGAGCGGATGAGGGAAAGGAGAGGGAGGATGAGGAGAGAAGGGGAATGAAGAGAGAGGGAGAAAGAAAGAGAGAGAGAGAGAGAGAGAGAGAGAGAGAGAGAGAGAGTGAGTGAGTGGAGTGAGTGAGAGAGGGAGGGAGGGAGGGAGAGAGAGAGAGAGAGAGAGAAAGAGAGAGAGGCAGATAGACAGACAGACAGAGAGAGAGAGAAAAGGATAAAGCTAATTGTGATAACGGAGCTGAAAGGGACGCTAACAACCCACCAATAAAAATATTGCTGATAACAATGATAAAGAAGATACTATCAAATAAAGAGAATAACAGCAATGATAACGATAAAGATAATATAAACGGCAAGAACAACAGTAATAACAGATAATGATAGACACAAAAAGACATTTGAAAAAATAAATAAATGACTGATGAAACAGATACAAAAGAAGATGAAGAATCGAAGGGAAGAAAAAAGAATTGAAAGAAAAAATAAGTAAATACAATAATAATAAAGATACAGATAAATAGGAGTAAGATAATACCCGAAAAAAAATAAACAATAATGATAAAGATACAAAAAAGAGAATTTGGAAGGTAAAATAATAATGATAATAATAATAGATACAACTGAAAGAAAAATCAAACAGAAACAATAATAAAAAAAAATAAAAAAAAGAGAAACGAATGGACAAGGGACACTTAAATAACAAACACACAAAATAAAACACAAAAGAAAAATACACACAAAAAAAGACAGAAACAAGGATAACAAAGACAGATAAACCCCCTCCCTCCCCCCTCAAAAAAAAAAAAAAAACTAAGGCGCGCATACCCCCCCCTCCTTAAAAAAAAAATCAAACAAGGATAACAAAGACAGATAACCCCTCCCCTCCCCCTCAAAAAAAAAAAAAAGACAAAGGATAACAAAGACGCCCCCCTCCCCCCTCAAAAAAAAAAAAAAAAAAAAGCGCGCATCCCCCCCTCCCTCCCATCCCTCTCTCTCTCTCTCTCTCTCTCTCTCTCTCTCTCTCTCTCTCTCTCTCTCTCTCTCTCTCTCTCTCTCTCTCTCTCTCTTCCTAAAAAAAAAAAAAAAAAAAAAAAAAAAAAAAAAAAAAAAAAATGCTGCGCGGTCCCTGGTCCTGCAATCAGCTCCTCCTCGGGATCTGTGGACGCCACTGATTCTGCTGCAAGGACACGAGGGCCAGGGGAGGGGGGGAGGAGGGAGGGGAGG
>NW_020869894.1:829147-841647 GCF_003789085.1 Penaeus vannamei
AAAGAGAATGGCAAGGAATTAAAAACCAACCCCTAAGGTGAGTAGAAAAAACTAGATATAGAAAAGGAAGAGGAGTAATCTATATCTTAGGTCTCTGTTTGTTGTGGTTCTCTCTTTCTTCTCTTCCTCTCTTTTTCCCCTCTCATCTTTCTCTTCCCTCTCTCTCTCTCTCCTCTCCTCTCTCTCTCTCTCTCTTCTCTTCTCTTCTCTCTCCTCACCTCACTCATTCACTCACCTCACTCTCTCTCTCTCTCTCTCTCTCCTACTCTCTCCTCTCTCTCTCTATCTCTCTTTCTCTCTTCACTCCCTCTTTCTACTCTCCCTTCTCTCTCTTCCTCTCCTTTTACATTTTAATTCCCTTTATTCATTTTTTTTAGATGTCATGTTTTGTACGAATTTCCCCTCTGCTATATCTCTATATTCAATTATTTAAAAATTCTATTTATAAGCACTTTCAAGTAATTTTGTTTTTATACTCCCAGTTTCTTTGAAATTTTTTTTATTAACCACTGCAAATTATTAGCTTAACAGCCTGCTTATCAGTAAATTCGGCAGTATATATGATTATAATGATAGCTATTATGTCTGGATCTTCATTACCAAAGCGTGGAACATGCCATTTGGTAAACTTTACCTTTTAATTATGATTCATTGTCTTTAAATGAATTGCAATTTAATTGGCGGCGACGCACGAAGGAGAGAAGGAGGCACGTGAGGGGGGATTTCGCGCTTTCGCCCTTTTCTCTCTCTACTCTCTTTTTTATCTCTCTATATGGCTCTTCCTTTTTCTCTCTTTTCTTATTTTTCTGTTTCTCTTTTTGCATCTTTTTTTTTCTCCCTTTTCTTTTCTGTCTCCTCTTTCTCATTTTTTTATAATACATGTCTGTTCGTAATACTCCTCTCTCTATTTCTTTCTATGTCTTTCTCCTTTTCTCTCTCTCTTTTTCTTTCTTTTCTCTTCTCTCTCTCTCTTTTCTTTCTTTCTTTCTTTCTTCTTCTTTCCTTCTCTCTCTCTCTCTCTCTCGCTTCTTTTTTCCTCTCTCTCTCTCTCTCTCTCCCTCTACTCTCTTCTCTCTCTCTCGATCTCTCCTTCCCTCTCTCTCTCTCTCTCTCTCTCTCTTCTTCTCTTCATCCCCCTCAATGTCGTGTAGGATCTACTCACACCCCCCCACCCCCCCCGCCCCCATGACCAAATGCCAACGAAGCGACCCGACCACTAGCAAACCCGGGGAAGTTTGAGAGGAGCATTGCCCCAGCAGTGAATGTTGAGGCTCCCGATTGGCCTCTGCCCAACACGGCAAAGGTGATCTTGAACAAACGACAAACATCATCTTGATTGTCACTTTACTATTTGTGAACGGCCGAGAGAAAACGGTTGCCCGATCAGAGATAAGATAAGATAACGGGAATAGAAGACGGGGGTGCATTAATTGAGTTAAGAGGAAGGGGGCGGAAGGTGAGGTAATGAGGGAGGGGAAGGATGGGGTAGGAGGGAGGGAAGGGGGGAGGAGAGCGGAGGGAAAGGGATGGGGGAGAGCAAGGAAGGGAGACGAGGGAAAGAGAGAAGGGAGGGAAGGAGAGGGAGGGAGGGGAGTAGGGGAGGGAGCGAGCAGAGGAGATGAGAGAGAGACGGAGGGAGGAAGAGGGAGGGAGGGAGGGGCAGGGAGCGGAGGAGGGAGGCGAGCGCGAGGAGAAGATGGGAGAGAGGAGGAGAGGAGCAGAGAGAGAGAGAGAAGAGAGAGAGCAGAGAGAGAGAGCAACGGAAGAGAGGAGAGCAGACAGAAAAGAGAGAGGGAGAGAAGAGATGAGAGAAGGAAAGCAAAAAAAAGAGCAAGAGGGAAAAAACAAGCAAAGAGGGGAGAGAGAGAAGAGAGAAACCAATCAAAAAGAAAAGCGCAAGAGAGACTAGGACATTTCTAAAATAATATATCCATATCATGTCACGAATGCAGCCAGCGAGTATGTGTGGCTCATCGCATGTGCATTAGGTGTAAGCTGAGAGGAATGGAAGGAAGGGCGCAGAGAGAGAGAGAGAGGAGAGCAGAGAAGAGAGAGAGAGAAGACGAGAGACGAGGACGAGAGAGAGAGAGACGATAGAGAAAAAACAGAGAGAGAGACAGATGAGACGAGAAAGAGATGAGAGGAGGTACTGAGAGAGAGAGAGAGAGAGAGAGAGAGAGAGAGAGAGAGAGAAGCAGAAGAGAGAGAGAGAAAAGAAGAGAGACAGACAGACAAGACAGACAGGACAGACAGATAGAGAGGCACGGAGACAGACAGAATGACAGACAGGACAGGGACAGGGATAGAGAAGGGAAAATGGAAATCGGAGAGACAGAGAAAGAAGAGACAGACAGGACAAAACCAAACAGGAAGAGAAAGCAAACTGTCAGAGAGCATGGAAAGAATATGAATAAAGAATTTAGCAAAGGAGCAGGATGAGAAAGTGAGAGAAGAGGCGGGGATTCCCGTACGTCGTGAGTTAGCTAATCCCAAAAAGAGATTTAATGTTAAAATCGTTTTTGGTTTTGGAAAAGGGGGGGGGAGCAGGAAGGTGGTGTTGTGTTGATTGGAGGGTTGGAAGCGGAATGTTGGAGGATTGTGAGTCTAGACACGGAGAGGGAGAGGGGAAGAGAGATTAATGGAATGCATTAGACATATAGATAGTAGAGGAATGAGAGCAGAGAGAGAGGGAGTGAGGATGAGAGGAGGGAGAGAGAGGAGGGAGAGAAACGGAGGAGGGGAGGGGAGAGGGAGAGAGAGAAATAGCGGAGAGAGAGACGAGAGACGATGAGAGAAGAGGAGAGAAGAGAAAAGGAGAGAGAGAGAGAGAGAGAGAGAGAAGCCAGAGAAGAGGCACGATGAAGGCATGAGAGAGAAAAGAGAGAGAAGCAGCAGAGAGAGAGGAGAGAGTGTGAAGATGGAGAGAGATCGAACGAGAGAAAAGGGGAGAAAGAGGGGAGGGAAGTGCGATGAGACGAGGAAGGAACGATATGAGAGAGAGCATGAGAGAGAGCAGAGAGAGAGCAGAGAGAGAGAGAGGAAAGAGAGAGAGCAGAGAGAGGGGAGAGAGAAATAGCGAGGAGAGAGACGAGAGAGAGAAAGAGAGCAGAGAGAGAGAGAGAGGGTGGGGAGAAGAGAGAGAAGGAGAAAGAGGGCAGAGAAAGACAGAAAAGAGTTCAGGAATTAATTTATATTTTCATAAGTCTGTGTCCAGAGATGAAGTTTTCTTCTTCGAATTAAGCAATTATATATGAGTTTTTTCCTCCTCTCCTTCTCTTCTTTTTCCTTTTCCTTTCTTTTTCTTATCTCCCCCCCTCTCATCTCTCTCCAAAACCTCTCCTCTTGCTACGCTTTTGTTCGCCGCTCTCTCTCTCTGTCTCTCTCTGTCGCTTCTCTCTCTAGTCTGTCTGTCGTGTCTCTCTCTCTCTTCTCTCTCTCTCTCTCTCTCTCTCTCTCTCTCTCTCTCTCTCCTCTCTCCTCTCTCTCTCTCTCTCTCTCTCTCTCTGCTCTCCCTCTCTTCCTCTCTCTCTCTCTCTCTCTCCCTCCTCTCTCCCTCCTTCTCTCCTCTCTCTCTCTCTTCTCTCTCTCTCTCTCTCTCTCTCCTTCTCTCTCCGCGTCTCTCTCTCTCTCTCTCTCTCTACCTCTCCTCCTCTCCTACTCTCTCTCTCCCCTCCCCCCTCCCTCCCCTCCCTCCCTCCCTCCCTCCCTCCACTCTCTACTCCTACTCCTCTCTCTTTCGCTCTCTCTCCTCTCTCTCTCTCCCTCTCTCTTTCTCTCTCTCTCTCCCTCCCCCTCCCTTCCCTCCCCCTCCCTCTCCTCTCCTTCCTCCCTCCCTCTCTCTCTCTACTCTCTCTCTCTCTCTCCCTTCTCTCTCTCTCTCTCTCTCTCTCTCTCCTCTCTCTCTCTCTCTCTCTCTCCCTCTCTCATCTCCCGCCCCCTCCCTCCCTCCCTCCCTCCCTCCCATCCCTCCCTCCCTCCCCCCTCCCTCCCTACCCTCCCTCCTCTCCCCTCTATCTCTCTCTTCCTCATTCTCTTCTTCCCCGTTTTCTTCCTCCTTATCATAATTATCAAATCATTGTTTTTCAATTTATTACCATTCATTATCTTTCTCTCTCTACTTACAAAAATTATCAATCCTTTTTTCTTATCTTTTTCTTCTATCGTGAATGTAGTTTTATTATCATTGCTTATTACGTATGTTTTTATTTTTCGTGACATTTAATTTGGAAATATAAGCTTTTAATTATTCATTTAATCTTATTATTAATAGTCTTTTTTTCTTTTTTTCTCCCGTTGTGTATTGTTTTATCTTCTATTTTTCTTTGTCTTTATTGTTGTTTGTCTTTGTTTTGTTAGTATTTAGTGCTGTTATCTTCATCTCCTCTTTCTTCTTGGTCTTGTTCCGTCCTTCTCCTTCTCCTCTTCTTCCTCCTTTTCCTTTCCTCTCTTCTTCTCCCTTCTCTGTCCCTTCTTCCCCTCCTCTTCCTTCTTCTTTTCTTCTCTCTTCCTCCTCCCCTCCCCCTCCTCTCCCTTCCTCCTCCACCACCTCCTCCTTCCTCCTTCCTCCTCCCTCCCCCTCCCCACCCCCTACCCCCACCACCCCTCCTCCTCTGCCTCCTCCTTTCTTCCTCCTACCTCCTCCTCCCTCCCCCCCCCAACCCCCTCCCACACCCCTTCCCTCCTCTTCCTCCTCCTCTTCTCCTCCTCTCCATCCACCTCCACCCCCTCGTCCTCCCTTCCTCCTCCTCCTCCCTCCTCCTCCACTCCACCCCTCGCTCCTCCCTGTTTATTCCCTCCTCCTCCTCCTCCCCACATTCTCCCTCTTCCTCCACCTCCCCTCCCTCCTCTTCCCCTTCCTCCTCCTCCTCCCCCCAATTTCCTCCATCCCTGAGAAAGGATAATAATAATTCAAGTATTTAATGATATTCACAATTCCTCCACATGAATTATTTCCAAATGTCAGCAGTTCAAAATCTCTGCGCAATATTTCCTTTAATTAACAAAACCAGAAAGCTTTTCTTTTGTTTTACTCATTTATAGCGTCATCTATATATATTTATTTATCTATATTATTTATTCATTTATCATATATATTATTTATTTTATCATATTATTATTATTCATTTATCTATTATTCTTTACTTATTCTATTATTATTATCTATCTATTATTTCTTTTCTGCTTTATGTTTCTATTTATTTGTTTATTATTTATGTCTATTATTTATTTGTTTTTGTTGTATGTCTATCTATTATACCTATTTATTTTCTGTTTATGTTTTATATCTATTTATTACTATTGTATTATTTATAAAACATACTATTTATACATATGATATATCAGCTGTTTATGAAATATATTATTCATATATATTGTTTATAAATTTATAAATCAAATGAATATTATAGATAGTTCATAAAAAAGATATTGAGTATTAGAATAATATATATGAATATTATCTTGTAGATATAGTAGGTAAACGTAGTAAAAAATTAATAGTAATGAATAATGATATAAATAATGATTCAAAAGAGTCGACGTAGGGAATAGAATAGAGAATAGAAAAGAAGAATTAAAAACATAATAAAAGAAGCTATAAAAGATACACGATAACAGAAGGTCATAGCAAGATAATGATGATAAATGATAACACAGAAACAGTAAGGTAACGAATAGTACTAGAAGGATTAATTACAGAAATGGTGACAAAATCACATTACTTTGATCTCACACCCACCGACAATAACAAACAGAATAATGCTATACGCCCCGCCGCCCCCCACCGCGTCCACTATCACATACCAGGTTGTTACCACCAGAAACCCAAAAGTGCATCCCGTCAAATATCGCCTAATAATAATAATATCCAATAGTATTATACAGAATAATCATGGAACCAAAGAATCCCCGATTCCGTTAAACTTGCCTCTTGGGGTTAATAATAGATAATGCGTAATATTAATAATGATAATAGTGAGAAATATTAGTGGTAAGAATAATATATAATAGATTATACATTGATTAGTAATGTTAATGGTTGACTTATAATAGTTTATGAGGTGATAATGATCATAATTTCGGCATACTATATAATCAATAAGATGAGACAGACATGGACCAGAGCAGACACACATGCAGAAAGGCACTACCGGGCGCATAGACACAGTACACACAACACTAACACAAAGAGCGATCACAACACAGAAACAACACAAAGATCCCCGACGATGAAGGACAATTCACAGACACAGAAAACCAGACACAAGCGACATTAACAGACACAGACATTCCCAGACACAGACATTTCCCAGACACAGCAGACTACAAAAAGACATTTCACACAGAGACACAGCACAAAGGACAACAGGACACAAAGACATTCCCAGAAACACAAACAGACCACAAAGACATTCCCAACCGACACAGGACACACAGACACCAAAGACATTCACAGCAAAGAACCCACGTTCCCAGACACAGACACACAAACAGACACAGCGCCACGCCGTCCGGTCTGGCTCCGGAAGTGACACAGGAGAGCTGCGAAGGGATAGACACGCGCCGGTATGTTAATGGTTAATGGTTAATGTTAATTAATGGTTAATGGTTAATTTAATGGGAATAGTCACGCTGAATATGGGACGATGTGTGCGTGACGGGGATAGAGGAGTGGGAAGGGATGACACATATACGCACACGCGTTACGCATGTGAGCTGTTTGTGTGTGTGTGTGTGTGTGTACGCTCGCTCGTTCATTCATTCATTCGCTCGGTTACTTGCACATAGTCACTCATATAAATACACAGACACACACACAGACACGGACACACACACCATATCACTCGATTATAATCACACACACAACACACTCTCTCTCTCTCCTCACACGACACACACACACACACACACACACACACACACACACACACAACACACACAGACCACCACACACACACACCACACACACACACACACAACACACTCCTCTCTCTCTTCGTCTCTCTCTCTCTCTCTCTCTCTATCTCTCTCTCTCTCTCTATTCTTCTCTCCTTCCTCTTCTCCTCTCTCTCTCTCTCTCTCTCTCTCTCTTCTCTCTTCTCTCTCCCTCTCTCTCTCTCTCTCTTCTCCTCTTCTTCTCTTCTCTCTCCTCTGTCTGGTCTGTCTACTGTTCTTGTCTCTCTGTCTGTGTTTTTGTCTCACGTTCTGTCTGTCTGTCTCTCTCCTTTCTCTCTCTCTCCTCTCTCTCTCTCTCTCTCTCTCTCTCTCTTCTCCTCTCTCTCTCTCCTCTCTCTCTCTCTCTCTCTCTCTCTCTCTCTCTCTCTCTCTCCCTCCCTTCCCTTCCTATCTCCCCTCCCCTCCCTCCTTCCCCCTCCCTTCTCACCCCCTCGGCCTTCCCTCTCCTCTCTCCCTGCCCTCCCTCTCCCTTCCACTGCCTCTTCTCTGTCCCTCCGCCTTCTCCCTTCTCGTCCTTCTCCCTCTCCCCTCCTCTTATGCTCGTCTCTATCTCTCTCTCTCTCTCTCATCCTGGCTTCTTCTCTTGTCTGCGTCTTTGTCCGCTGTTCTCCTCTCTCTCTCCTCTTCTCTCTTTAGCTCTCTCCTCTCTCTCTCTCTCTCTCTCTCTCTTTTTTTCTCTCTCCTTCTCCTCCTCCCCCCCTTCCCTCCCCCTCTTCTCTCTCTCTTTCTCCTCCTTCCCCCTCCTTTCTCTTTATCATCCCTTCGGTCTTTTCGTTCTCACTCTCCCTGCCGCTACCTCTCCATTCCTCTTCTCCGCCCATATTTCACGGTCCATCTGTCTGCCACGTAGATTTATCATTCCATCTCCTTTATCTTCACCCTCTCTTATCACGCATCCCCCTCTCCCTTCTCCCCTTTATTATAATCCGGAAATCTCTTCACACAGCCATTCGTTATCCATGTCTTCTCTTTCCCTCCCCCTCTCCTCCCTTTTTCTTCACCCTCTCCTCTTCTTTTTCCGAAATCTTCTTCACACAGCATTCGCTTCCATGTTCTATCTTTCCCTTCCTCCTTTCTCTCCCCTTCCCTCCTCTCTTCTTCCGAAATCTCTTCACACAAGCATTTTTCGCTTTCCATGTTCTCTTTCCTCTCTCCTTTCTTTCCCCTCTCCTCTTCTTCCGAAATCTTCACACAGCATTCGCTTCCATGTTCTCTTCCTCCTCCTTTCTTTCCCCTCTCCTCTTCTTCCGAAATCTCTTCACACAGCATTCGCTTCCTGTTCTCTGCTCTTCCTCCTCCTTTCTTTCCCTCTCCTCCTTCTTCCGAAATTTCTTGTCACACAGCATATCGCTTCCATTCTTCCTCCTCCTCCTCTCCTTTCTTCCCTCTCTCCTCTTCTTCCGAAATCTCTTCAACCAGTATTCGCTTCCATGTTCTCTGCTCCTCCTCCTCCTCTTTCTTCCCCTCTCCTCTTCTTCCGAAATCTCTTCACACAGCATTCTCGCTTCCATGTTCTCTCCTCTCCTCTCCTTTCTCTCCCCTCTCCTCTTCTTCCGAATATCTCTTCACACCATTTTCGCTTCCATTTCTCTTTCCTTCCTCCTGCCTCCTTTCTTTCCCTCTCCTCTCTTCCGAAATCTCTTCACACAGCATTCGCTTCCATGTTCTCTGCTCCTCCCCTCCTCCTTTTTCTTCCCCTCTCCTCTTCTTCCGAAATCTCTTCACACAGCATTCGCTTCCATGTTCTCTTTCCCTTCCCCTCCTCCTCCTTTCTTTCCCTCTCCTCTTCTTCCTCTTTCCTCCTACTCCTCCTTCCCTTTCCTTTCCACTTTCTCTCTCACTAACCTCTGACAAGAGAAGCCCGTTTTCTATTGTAATACGAAAGAAGTCCGTTTTCTATGGTGTCGTAAGAGAAGTCCGTTTTCTATGTTGATACGAAGAGTCGTTGGGAGAAGTCCGTTTTCTATGTTGATACGAAAGAAGTCCGTTTTCTATGTTGTCATAAGAGAAGTCCGTTTTCTATGTTGTCAGAAGTCCGTTTTCCTATGTTGTCACCAAAGAAGCCCGTTTTCTAAACCAAAGAACCCGTTTTCTTCTTTGTCAACCAAAAGAAGCCCCATTTTCTATGTTGTCACCAAAGAACCCATTTTCTGTCATCAAAAAGAAGCCCGTTTTCTATGTTGTAATCAAAGAAGCCCGTTTTCTATGTTGTCACCAAAGAAACCCATTTTCTTTGTCATCAAAGAAGCCCGTTTTCTATGTTGTCATCACGAGGCAATGCACTAAGCCATTACCGTTATATAAACGATCTAATGTGACGCTTGTACCTTGTATAACAAACACCTTGTCCACCAAAGCGTTTTAATCTCTCTCTCTCTCTCTTGCTCTCTCTTTCTCTCGTCATATCTCTTGCTCTTTCCTTTTCTCTCTTGCTTTTAGTTTAGTTTTTCGCTTTATTATTCGTTTTTTTTTATCTCTTGCACTTTTTTGTCTCTCCTTATCTTATAAATCTCATTTCTCCCCTTCTTTATCCTTCGTTTTTTTTGCTTCTTTGGTTTTTCATATGATCTCTCTTTATTTTATTTAATCTCTTTTCCTCACGCTCTTTATCTCTGTCTCTCCATATATCTCTTTCGCTACATTTTCCCCCTTTCTACTTATCTCTCTTGCTCTCTCTCTCTTACCATTCCATTTCTTCGTCTCTCCATCACTCTGTTTCCTCTCTGTCTCTCTTCCTCCCTTTATCTTTGCTTGCTTCTCTCCATCTCGTTCGCAGAAGCGTGTGAATATTGAATTAAAATAGTTTAACAGGAGGTCTCGGTCCGCCATGTGGGATTTTACGAGAGAGAGAGAGAGAGAGAGAGAGAGAGAGAGAGAGAGAGAGAGAAGGAAGAGAGAAGATAGATAGATAGATAGATAGATAGAGAGAGAGAGAAGAGAGAGAGAGAGAGAGAGAGAGAGAAAGTGGGAGATAGAGATAGAGAGAGAGAGAAAGAGAGGGGGGGGGAGGGAGGGAGAGAGAGGAATCCAGAGAGATAGATAGATAGAGAGAGAGAGAGAGAGAGAGAGAGAGAGAGAGAGAGAGAGAGAGAGAGAAGAGAGAGAAAGAAGATAGATAGATAGAGAGATAGATAGATAAGAGAGAGAGAGGAGAGAGAGAGAGAGAAGAGTGGGAAGATAGATAGAGAGAGAGGAGAAAGAGAGAGAGGGAGGGAGAGAGAAGGAAAGAGAAGAGAGAGAAGAGAGATAGACAGACAGACAGACAGACAGAGACAGACAACAGACACAAAGACAGACAAACAGACAGAAAGAGGAGGGAGAGAGAGAGAGAGAATATGTCGGTTAATGTGATTCATTTCGTATGGGGGGCGGGGGGGGGAGGGGGGGCGAGGGCAAGCTTCGACGATCGATTACCCAACCCTGAGTTCAGCAACCTCTGAGAGGCGGGTTAATCCAGGGTTACGCAGTTGAGTCTATTTATGCTTCATTTTTAAGTCTTTTTTTCCTTTTCTTTTCTTTTAGGTTTAAGGAAGGTTTGTTTTTATTACGATTTATTTTATTCATATTTAAGGTTTGTTTTTATTTCGATTTATTTTATGCATATTTAAGGTTGCTTCCTGGGAGGTTTGTAGTTATTTCAGGGTTGTGTTGCAGAGATTTATTGATTGTTTTTTTAATGTAGATTGCTCCGGTTATTTCAGGGTAGTGTTATTGAGTTCTTGATATACTTTCGTATCAAATTCTTGAGATAGCTCAAGGTTATGCTGTTGATTTCCAATGTTATGATGAATTCTTATGTAGTTTCCTTGTTATCTCAAGGTTCTGTAATTGAGTTCGTGTTGTTTTCTCTCGTTATTTCTGGTTTGTGTTATTGAGTTTTTCTTTTTTCTTTTTGTTATTTCAGGATTGTGTTGCAGATTTTTTATTCTATTTTATTCTCATTCTTCTATTTTTTTTTATCTTTTTAGTTTCAATTCTCGAAGAAATAGATGAGGAAGATATAATTGAAGTATTGCAAATTCTAATTGAATTCTAGATTTGATGTGATTTTAAAGTGACATCGCTTTATCAAACACTTTCTTTTTAATACACATTCTTCATTTATATTGCTGATCACGTGGTCTTTGATATAACATATGTTTCTGATTATTATTCAGTGTAGTATCTGTCATTCTCACATATGATATAGATTAAGATATTTCTCTTCGTTATTGTCTATCCATTTTTAATTAGGAATTTATATTAGACTCTTTACTAAAATAATATAAATTTTCCTTGAAATATCAAAATTTCTTTCTCTATTAAATCAAGAAACTATAGACTGGATATTACATAACTTTCTTCTCAATCAAAACAATATCTATCTTCAATAGGCCTATATACCCCCCTTATTTTAATCCAGAAACTTCTATAGATAGTAAAAATCCACCATTTGCTTATCTCTCCTTAAAAATAACCTTTCCGCGTGCCATTAGAGATCTATTTTTTGAATGGATAACCTGGATAAATAATGGATAAATAATGGATAAATTTGAATGGCGCTGCTGCGGAAGACCGTTGCAAATGAAAATGGCGGCTCTAAATCGGGGACAGCGAAGTTCGGCGATGGACTGTGCAATGCGCGAAGTTGGGGGGGCGGAAGTCATGCGGGGCGGGGGGAGGGAGGGAGGGTAGGGAGGTGGGGAGGGGGGCGGAAGTCATGCGCGGCGGGGAGGGTGGGGAGAAGGGGGAAGGGGGAGGGAGGGGGAGGGGCGGAAGTCATGCGCGGAAGGGGATGGAGGGAGGGAGAGGGGGAGGGGAGTGGAAGAGACGGGGAAGGGGAGGGGTGGGGAGGGAGGGAGGGGGGGGGAGGTGGGGAGGGGGGCGGAAGTCATGCGCGGCGGAGGGAGGAGGGGGAGGGGAAGGGGGGAGGTGGGGAGTGGAAGAGACGGGTGGTATATAAAAGAGGAGGAGGATTGATAAAGAGGGATGTGGGGAGTGGCGGTGGGAGGAGGGAGGTAGGGGAGGGGGAGAAGGGAGGGAGGGAGAGGGAGAGAAGAGGGAGGGAGGGAGGGTGGATTGGGAAACAGATAGAGAGAGAGAGAGAGAGAGAGAGAGAGAGAGAGGGAGAGAGAGAGAGAGAGAGAGAGAGAGAGAGAAGGGGGGGGCAGAGACAGAGAGAAAGAGAGAGTAATAGAGATAGATAAGAAAGAAACAGACAGACAGAAAGAGAGACAGAGACAGACATAAAGAAGAGACAGAAACAGACAGAGAAAGAGAAGAAAGGAGGCATCCCAAACCTTTCTCTCGCAATATCCGTTCCTCGCGGCCCCAGACCTGTCACCCGCATCAACTAAAACGTAATCAGATACCTACCGCCATTTTTTTTTCCTTTTTTTTCTTTCTTTTTTTTCATCATCAACGACCACCTGCACGTAACGGAACTCGGTAAGACGTAAGACCTTCTGGTACACCTGTTATAAGGACCACGAGAGCGTGTATTAGTACGCTCTTCCATGCTAACAAGGGGATTTATCACTCACAGAACGTAAGCCTGTTTTAGCGAC
>NW_020869894.1:844147-849147 GCF_003789085.1 Penaeus vannamei
CTCTGTCTTTTCTCTGGTCATTCTTGCTGCGGTTCTTTCTTCTGTCTATGGATAATTTGTGCTTCTCTCTTATTGTCTCGTGATATATAATATTTCTTCTGATCAATATTCGTCTTTGTAATATTGTCTAATCTTGACCTATTCTTATTGTCTTGTACATGCACTCGTTTTGCCATCTGTGTTCTTCTCCTAGTTTTCCATATCTCTGTTCTTTAATTCTCGAGTCTGCGATCGTTTCGCTGTATTCATTCGGGCGATGTTCGTGGGTCTTCTTGCCTGTCTCTGATCAGTGTTTTCTTCTGTCTTTTTCTCTTGCCTCATTTTCTCTCTCTGTTGATCTTCCCTATTCTTCTTTTTCTTTTATTATTTTTATATTTTCATGGATGTTCTTTGTTTCTTTTGTTGGCTCAGTTTGGTCTCTGAGTTTACGTTTTAATGTTTCGTTGAATCTTTACTTGTCTTGTTGAACAGAGCTTAATTCATGAGTTCAATATAGCTAACATGTGTGGGGTACTTATTGGTATTTTTATGTGTTTTGTCTTTTTCTAGTTAGTTTTTTTGGAATGGTTTCACGCGGTCTCTGATGGGTTGGTCTGCTGACGTGTGGTTGGGGGGTCTGTGCTCGATCCTTATATCATGTCTTGGTGGTTTCTATGATTGAATGGGGAAACGTTCTAGTTGTAGTGGTGTGTTTCTGCTACATTGTGTTCAGTATGGCCTGCGTGGCTGCGTTTCTATCTTATTCACTTTTTTTCATTTTGTTATTGTTAATATATTTTGTTCGTTTTTGTGGTATGTCTATTTTTATTGTGTATGTATATCATAGTAGTTGATTTTTGATTTGCGAGCTCTCTTTCTCTCTTTTTCTTTTTTTTCTCTGTCTATATTTTTGCACTTTCTTCGATGTCTACTTATTTTCTCAGCTCTGACTTTGATTCTCGGCCAGCTCTTTTCTATACTATCTCTTTTTTATCTTTTATATATTTTCTTTTGTTTTCTATTTTTGTTTATTGTTTTTTCTTGTTATGTATTTTTTTATTTGTACGGTCTCTTTCTTTCTACTTTTTTCCTTTTTTTTTGTTTATTTCATTTTTTTTAGATATATTTTTTTATTGTTTGGTATATATTTTAATGTTTGTTTTTCTATAGTTCTTTTTTTTTATTTTCTTTGTGTCTTATTTTTTTCTTATGTTGATTTTTATTTACTATACTTTTACTATTTCTCTTTCTTTACCTTTTTTTAATTTCTAATTTATTTTAGTGTTCATATTTTCTGTGTTTGTTTTTTTTCTTGTTTGTTTATTGGTTATCTTTTCTGGATTTGTTTTGGCTCAGTTCTGTGTCTTTGTTGTGTGTTGTTTTGTGTTGTTTCGCTCGCTAGATGCTGTTATAGTTGTCCACCCATCTAATTGTCTGATTCATCTTATCTCTTTTTTTCTTTCTCTTGTGTCTTCATCGGTGTACTCTGCTCTGTTTTTGTGTTTGCTTCGCTTTCAATTTATAAATATATGTTTTCTATATGTTTCTATCTCTCTCTGTTTAATTGTATTCTCTCATCTGTTCTCATCTGCTATTCTTCGTCTCTTATGTTATCCTCCCTCCCTTGTCCTGTCTAATTCTTAATACCTTATTATCTCTTAGGGCAGAGAGGAGGAGAGACTAATCGTATGTACTAGTCATCGCTTAATGCCGACTGGAAGAGGACGAGAGATATTTGATCGATATGCTCTATGTTATGCTAGATTGAGAAAGAGTCTGTAGTACGAGTACGCGACGTCATGTTAGCTCAGAGATGAGAGTATCGCACCAGAGAGCTTATATATGTACGAGCTACACTCGCTCAATCTCTGAAAGTCAGGCTTATATCTCTGCATTTTTCTGACTTCTCATGGTTTCCTTCTTTCTGGACTGCTCGTCCTCCCTCGCTCGCTCTTCGTCGCCGTCCGTCGCGCCTCTCTTCCCTCTCCCTTCCCTTTCTCACGCTCGTCGCCTTCCTCGGTCCTCCGCCTCTCACTACTCGCCGCCGTGCGTCCCCTCCGAGCCGGCATTATATGATCTTCCTTCCCACACCGCTCTTGGCATCCTTCCTTGGTTCGTCCGCTGAGCTCTCCTTCGGCCAAGCAGTGTTGTCTCGTTCTTTTTCTTCGTGCGGTCACAGCCTTCCCACCCGAAGCCAGCTCCAGGAGAGACGTGGATTTCATGTAGGGATTTTTCGCCTACCAGTCTATATCTAAGGGGCGCGAATCGAGCCCCTTTATGATTGCAACTGCCATAACCTCATCTATCAGTCTCATTCTCTCTATGTAATCCGGTCCGCTGCTATGAACATCCTTTCTCTTTCTTTATTCCTTCTCTCTGCTTATCTCATCCCTGTTCTCCTTCTGTCCTTGTTCCTATTCGTCTTCCTTCATAATTTCTTCGCATTCTTTTCCCTTTTTGCTCTTTTCGTTTCATCGGATCGAAGAGGGTGTCCATTTAAGTATGAATCACTTCTCCCCTGGCCCAGATGTGAGCTGATCTTCCTTTCTTTCTTTTCTTGTCTCCTCCTCTCTTCCTCCGTCTGATCCTAATTCTCCTTTCTTGCCATCTACGCCATTCATCTTCCGTCTTATTTTTCATGATTTGCTTCTTCCCTCTGCACCCTCAATTACCTCCATCGCCTCTCCACCACTTCATCCTCCCTCCTCCCTCCCTCTCCTCTCCTTCCGCTCTTTCCTCCCTCTCCGCCGCCTCCTTCCCCTCTCGCCTCTCCTCCTCCTCTGTTCCTCTCCCTCATCCCTCGCTCCTCCTCTTCCCCTCCCTCTTCCTCACTCTCCCTCCCTCCTTCCCTCTCCTCTTCCCCTCCCTCTGTCCTCTCTCCTCTCCCGTCCTCCTTCCCTTCCTCCCTCCCTCTCCTTCCTCTGTCTCTCTCCCTCCTCTCCTCCCTCCATCCTTCTCCCTCGTCTCCTCCTCTGTTCCCTCTCTCCTCCCTCCCTCCCTCTCCCCGCCTTCCTTCTCCCTCTCTCTCTCCCTCCTCCTCTCCTTCCCTATCCCTCTTCCTCCCTCCCTCCCTCCTTCCCCTCCCTCCCTCCCTCCTCCCCTCTCTCTCTATAGATTACAGTGAGCGCGTTGCATTGTGGGAAATGGCTCTGTGCGGTATCTATAGAACCCGATTTTTAATCACTGGAGGTCCGGCGCGCAGGATAGGGTGGGGTAGGATTGTCCCATTAATCCTTATTAATCCTTGTAATCCTACGAAGGATTGGTGTGACGCCCGTGATATCCTATTGAGGGGGATTTCAAAGGGTGATTTATTCATTTTTATTTCTATTTTTGTCTTTCTTTTTTCTTTTTTTAGCGGTATGAAAGTTGTTGTGTTTTGGGTCGGGGTTGAGAGAGGAAATAAGGATTGATGAATGTGCAAGTTGATTAATTGGTAGATGGATGATGCGTGTGCGTGCGTGTGTGTGTGTGTGTGAGTGTGTGTGTGGGGGAGGGGGTTGTGTGTATCCTTGTGTGTGTCTTTGTTTGCATGTGTGTGTGTGTTTATTTGTGTGTGTGCATGAGTGAGAGAGAGGGAGAGAGAGAGAGAGAAAGAGAGTTTTGTATATTACTCCTTCCCTCTTTTTTTCTTTCTCTCTCTTTCTCTCTCCTTTCTTTCTATCTTCTCCCTTCCTCCCTCATTCCCTCCCTCCCTCCCAGGCCATAACGTGAGCCCGTGTTTGTTCAAAGTTCAGCGTTCAGTTAGTCGTTCTTCACGCCTTCAGATGCAGTCAGTTTACTTTCAAAACATAATCTGTGAATTTTTTGTCTTCTTCTTTTCTTCTTTTTCTTCATTCTTCTTTTTCTTTTCTTCTTTTTCTTCTTCTTCTTTTTCTTTTCCTTTTTCTTCTTCTTTTTCTTCTTCATCTTTGTTCTTCTTCTTTTTCTTCTCCTACTTTTTTATTTTTCTTCTTCTTCTCCTTTATTGATGGAGAGTACAGTTTTCTTGTTTTTATTCATTTCTTTCTTTTGTTTCTCTCTCTCTCTCTCTTTATTGTTAATTTTGAGATAGATGGTAGATAGATAGATAGATGAGAGAGAGAGAGAGAGAGAGAGAGAGAGAGAGAGAGAGGAGAGAGAGAGAGAGAGAGAGAGAGAGAGAGAGAGAGAGAGAGAGAGAGAGAGAGAATGAGAGAGAGAGAGAGAGACAAAGAGAAAAAATAATTGATAACTATAACAACAATAACTCTAACGATAAAGAAACAGACTCAGAGAAAAATAAAAGATAAAAAACGAAACAAAAAAAAAATGATGCTAGAAAAATTAAGAAATGAAAATAAGACAAAGAATGAAGATTAGAAAAGAAAAGAAATAGAAAAAAAACAAAATAAAAAAAAACAAAGATAGAGAAACAGACAGAAGAAAACGAACAAGGTCTTCATGATAAGTATTTTATTTTTTTTTTAATGACAGCTTATCTTATCATCTTCAAGTGAAATTCATGTGCATATTGGGTTCTCGAAAGACGATTATCATTTCACAATTGTGTGGGAAATCAAAGACATGTTTTAATTGTAAACATTTGTGTATTTATGTCTCTTTTATCTCTGGTCGTCTGTTTGTATGTGTGTTTGTTTGTTTGGGTGTCTCTGTCTCTTGTTTGTCGATCTTTATCTTTCTCTTTCTCTTTTTCTCTTTTTTTCTCTTCTCTCTCTCTTTCCTCTTTTCTCTTTCTCTTTCTCTCTCTCTCTCTCTCTCTCTCTCTCTCTCTCTCTCTCTCTCTCTCTCTCTCTCCGCTCTCTCTCTCTTCTCTTCTCTCTCCTCTCTTCTCTCATCTCCTCTCTCTCTCGTTTTCTCTCCTTCTCTCCCTCTCTCATTCTCCCTCTCTACTTTCTCTCTCTCTCTCTCTCTCTCTCTCCTCATCTCTCGTCTCTCTCTTTCTCTTCTCGTCTCCTCTCTCTCCTCTTCTCCTCTCTCCTTCTTCTCTCTCTCTCTCTCTCTCTCTCTTCGCTCCTTATATAATATATATATATATATAT
>NW_020869894.1:854147-881647 GCF_003789085.1 Penaeus vannamei
ATTTATTTTTTATTTATTTTTGTTTTGTTTTATTTATTTTTTTGTTTATTATTATTATTATTATTATTATTATTATTTTTATCAGAGGTTCTTAGGGTCGTGGATGGGTTTTAAAATTAATTAATTCCTTTTTGCATATAAACAGTGTGTGTGTGTGTGTGTGTGTGTGTGTGTGTGTGTGTGGTGTGTGTGTGTGTGTGCGTGTGTGTGCGTGTGTGCGTGTGTGTGTGTGTGCGTTGTGTGTGTGTGCGTGTGTGTGTGCGTGCGTGTGTATGTGTGTGTGCGTGTGCGTGTGTGTGTTGTGTGTGTGTGTGTGTGTGTGTGTGTGTGCGTGCGTGTGCGTGCGTGCGTATGTGCGTGCGTGCGTGTGTGTGTCTGTAAATTTTGAGGTTGTTACTTTAAAGATTAATTATATTTTTCGCAACTTGTGATATGCACGAGGCAGTCAAATTTCAAGAAAGTGTATTATGCATATTACTTGCAGAGTTGTGTTCAAGTGAATGTTCAGGGAAGGTGTCCTTAGCTCTCTTCAGATTCTTATAAGGGTCTGTAAGGCAAAAAAAAAAAAAAAGTAATAATAATAATTAATAAATAATAGATAAATAAAAAATAAGGCAAACTAATAATAATAATAATAATAATAATAATAATGATAATAATAATATTAATAAATAAATAAATAAATAAATAAAAAGATTATGGACCACTGATCTGAATTTTAGTATTGATAATATAAGTCAGGTAATAATAAAGATGGATAGAAGATAGATAAGAGAATAGATAAGATAAAGGTAAACCTCTATATAAACCATAGTGTGTTTATTATTTACCTTGGTGCCAAGGGGGGGGGTGTTGCAGTTATACACATGAACATTTTTTCATTTTTTTTGATATTTGTTTATGAAATTCAGGTTTATAAGTGATTTTTCATCATTATTGTGCTTATTGTTAATTATTTTTTGTGATTAATCATTGTTGTTGTTTTTGTATCATTATCATCATTGCAATCAACAGTTGTGAGATTTTTTTGAAAGAAAATCGCAGACGGCTTCAAAGAACACCTGTATTTTTCTACGTCACTTTTATAAATTAATTTGATTTTTTTTTAGCGCAGTGTATATATCAGTTTATCTCTTTATACCTTTTTGTGCATCCAGGTTTTAGTCCATCTTTACATCTATGTAGTAACACGCAGAGAAATATTCAAGTGTGTGTAATATATAAAAATATAGTTTAGTATACAGTATACATGTGTGTGTGTTTGAACGTGTGTGTGGTGTGTGTGTTTTGAACGTTGTGTGTGTGTGTGTGTGTGTGTGTGTGTGTGTGTGTGTGTGTGTGTGTGTGTGTGTGTGTGTTGTGTTGTGTGTTTTGTGTGTGTGTGTGTGTGTGTGTGTGTGTGTGTGTGTGTGTGTGTGTGTGTGTATGATTGTACGTGTGTGTGTGTGTGTACGTGTGTGTGTGTGTTTGTAACGTGTGTGTGTGTGTGTCTGTACATGTGTGTGTGTTTGTGTCTGTACGTGTGTGTGTGTGTTTGTGTTTTACGTGTGTGTGTGGTGTGTTTGTACGTTTGTGTGTGTGTGTGTGTGTGTGTTGTGTTTTACGTGTGTGTCTGTGTGTTTGTACGTTTGTGTTATGTTTGTATGTGTGTGTGTGTGTGTGGTGTGGGTGTGTGTTGGGTGTGTGTGTTGTGTGTGTATGTTGTATGTGTCTGTGGTGTTTGTACGTGTGTGTGTTGTGTTTACTGTGTGTGTCTGTTGTGTACGTGTGTGTTTGTACGTTGTGTGTATGTTTGTATGTAGTGTGTGTGCGTGTGTTCTACGTGTGTGTGTGCGTGTGTGCGTGTTACGTATGCACTTTTACCTGAACACATCTACATTTAGCAAAAGGGCGCCGCACATTTGATCTCTAATCTCTTAAGCTCCAAATTAAGCCTGATCGCAGCTAGACACCCCCCCCCCCGTGGTTTATATAATCATAGGTACGTGGTGGATTTAATCGGCTGGTGATTTATGCAATTCCTACCCTCCCCACCCCACCCCCCACCCACCCTCCCTTTCGCCCTCTCCCTCCTCTCCCTCCCCCAATTCCGTCGCCCCTGACCCCTCCCTCCCTCCCTCAATTCCCCTCCCTCTCTCTCCTTTGCCCTTCCTCCTCCTCTCTCCCTCCTCCCTCTCCTCCCTCCGTCCCTCCCTCCCTCTCCTCCGTCCCTCCCTCCTTCCCTCGCTCACCTCCCCTCACTCCCTCTCTCTCCTCTACCATCCGCCCCTCCCTCCCTCCCTTCCCTCCCTCCCTCCCCCCATGTTCCCTCGTCGAGAAGGGTGGGGTAGGGGTCGGGGGGGGAGGGAGTGGGGAGGGGAGGGGGGGAGGTTGGATTGTAAATGGATTGACTCATCCAGCGACACGGGGGAGAGGGGGGGAGGGGGGGGGGGAGGGGAGAAGGCAGAAGGGGGAGGGAAGACTGGCTGAGAGTGAATCCCGGAAGTGTACGTCTTATAAATAGATAGATAGATAGATAGATCAATAAGTACCTAGACATATAGAGAGATAGGTAGATAGATGGATGGATGGATAGGTAGATAGATAGATAAAGAGGTAGATATAGAGATAGGTATATTAGGTAGATAGAAGATAGAGGTGATATAGAGATAGATAGTAGATAGATGGAGATAGGTAGATAGAAGATAAAGAGGTAGATATAGAGATAGATAGTTAGATAGATGGATGGATAGGTAGATAGATAGATAAAGAGGTAGATATAGAGATAGATAGGTAGATAGATGGAGGGATAGGTAGATAGATAGATAAAGAGTAGATATAGAGAATAGATAGTTAGATAGATGGAAGGATAGTAGATAGATAGATAAAGAGGTAGATATAGAGATAGATAGGTAGATAGATGGAAGGATAGGTAAATAGATAGATAAAGAGGTAGATATAGAGATAGATAGGGAGATAGATGGATGGATAGGTAGATAGATAGATAAAGAGGTAGATAGATATAGAGATAGATAGGTAGATAGATGGAGGGATAGGTAGATAGATAGATAAAGAGGTAGATATAGAGATAGATAGGGAGATAGATGGAAGGATAGGTAGATAGATAGATAAAGAGGTAGATATAGAGATAGATAGGGAGATAGATGGAAGGTAGGACAGATACATAGGTTGTTAGATGGATGGATAGATAGACAGAAGGTAGGTAGATTTAGATAGGTAGATATATAGATAAATAGATGGATAGAGAGACATAGATAGGTAGATAGATAGATAAACACACAGGCAGATAGATAGATAAACACACAGGCAGATAGATAGATAGACAGATATGTAACTGGAGAGATAGATAATTAGGTAGATAGACAGATAGATATACAGATAGGTAGATAGATAGAGAGATAGACAGAGATAGATAAATAGATACACAGACAGATGCACAGACAGATAGACAGATAAATAGATTTATCACGCGTAATATAGTTTATTTCTATCCATCTCTGTTGTGGTTTATTTATGTATCGTGAATTATAGTTTGTTTGTGCATATAGTTCCAGTTTATAGTTTATGGAACTCGATTATAAAAAAAACAACATTATAGTTTATATAGATTATGTGATATGTGGTTTATGAAGTAAATGTGATTTGGTGAGAAAAGTTTTATTTATGATGTGTGAGTAGGGGATGGGGGGAGAGGGGAAGGGAGGGGAAGGAGGGAGGTGGAGGAAGAGGGAGGGGAAGGAGATGGTAGGGAGGGAAGGGTAAGGGGAGGGGTGTAGGGGGGAGGGGAAAGAGGAGGGGAGAGGGTGGGGAAGAAGAGGAAAGGGGAGGGGTGGGGGGAAGGGGAGGGGGAGGACAAGCTTCCGGGGGCCACTTGCACTACATATACACCCCTACCCCTCCCCCCTCCCCAGCCCTTCATGCCAAGCCCATGAAACGAGCGTCTGGTTTGGTTGGTTGTGTTTGTTTGTTTTGTTGGATGGCTTTCCTCTCTTCTCTCTCTCTCTCTCTCTCTCTCTCTCTCCCCCTCCCCTCTCTCTCTCTCTCTCTCTCTCTCTCTCTCTCTCTCTCTCTCTTCTCTCTCTCTCTCTCTCTCTCTCTCTCTCTCTCTCTCTCTCTCTCTCTCCCTCCCTCCCTCCCTCCCTCCCTCTCTCTCTCTCTCTTGTTTATTTATTTACTTTCCCGTGTGTGTGTATGCATTGAATACTTAATTGAACATGTTAGCCAAGTAAGGAGGGATCTTACCATGTGTTGCTTGGGGTGGGGTGGAGGTTGGGGTGGGGGTGGGGTGGGGGTGGGTGGGTGGGGGGTGGGGGTACCTGGGATTAATCAATGAAGATTTAATAGTAGGGATGACACTGGTGAGTTCATAATGACAATAGTAGCCATATATATAGATTTATTATTCATATACAACTCTGAAGAATTCCTCTATTTGTTTGTTGTTTTTTTTTTCTTTGCTATTTTCTTTTTTAATTCTGAGAGGTAGGCCTATTTCAAGCCACAAAGACCCTTTTTTTCCATAATAGTGAAGTTGACCTGGGCTGACATTTGAGTAACGGTAGGCTTTGGGTAACCCTTTAANGCTTTTTTTTTACGTTTTGAGCGAAGTGTATGACAGTTTAATCCACTTTTTTAACGTTTTCATTGATTTGTTTTTTTTCTTTTCTTTTCTTTATACTCCCTTTTTATTGTTTTGTTGTTTTATCCGTTTACTTTTTTTTGAGGATTTGAAAATATAGAGGATTTCTTTGACTTTGTCGCCTGGCAGTTCGGTTGGCGCAGCGTTTAAACTTTTTTCGTTTTGGGATTTGAAAAAAATGGTGGTGCTTTTTTAGTTGGGTCTTTGTTTGTTTGTCTCTGTTTGTGTCTGTTTTTTTGTGGTTCTGTCTGTCTGTGTGTTTCTGTGTCTGTCTTTATCGCTTTCGTTTTCTCTTTGTCGTCGTTTGTCTGGCTGTTTCTCTCTCTTTTTCTATCTTTCTTTCTCTTCTCTCTCTCCTCTCTCTCTCTCTCTCTCTCTCTCTCTCTCTCTCTCTCTCTCTCTTCTCTCTCTCTCTCTCTCTCTCTCTCTCTCTCTCTCTCTCTCTCTCTCTCTCTCTCTCCTCTCTCTCTCTCTCTCTCTCTCTCTCTCTCTCCCCCCTCCTCTCTCTCTCTCTCTCCCTCTCTCTCCCCACCTCTCCCCCCCCTCTCTCTCTCTCTCTCTCTCTCTCTCTCTCTCTCTCTCTCTCTCTCTCTCTCTCTCTCTCTCTCTCTCTCTCTCTCTCTCTCTCTCTCTCTCCCCCCTTCTCTCTCTCTCTCCCTCTCTCTCCCCCCCCCCTCTCTCTCTCTCTCTCTCTCTCTCTCTCTCTCTCTCTCTCTCTCTCTCTCTCTAACCATTTGTCCCACTCTTTCACCCTCTCTTTCCCTTTGTCTTTCTACTTATCTCTCTCTCCCCTTTTCCTCTCTTCCCTTCCTTTCTTCCTCTACTTTTCCCTCGAACTTAATGTAAAATAGTAATAACAGTAAAAAAAAAAAAATAATAATAATAAACTTAATAATAATAGCAGTAAAAAAAAAAAAAAAAAAAAAAAAAAAAAAAAAACTTTCCCAGCGCACAATTTAACCTGAAAACTGAGTCTAAACTGTATTTTATTTATACAGTCGACCGTTTAAATGAAACTATAAAAGAATAGATAGGTTTATTATGTTTTATTTGTTTGTTTTTATTTACTGTTCAACTTTAAAAAAGAATATGTGATGGAATATGACCTTATCTGATTTTATTTTTCAGTTTTGTTGATGCGTTTTTAAATGTGTTGTTTAATGGTAGTTGGCAACTGATTGTCCCGTGATGTCAGATTTGTTTTTTTCTTTTCTTTTTTTTCTTTTCTTTTTCGAGTTAAAATCAGGCTATGTTATTTGCCAGGTATTTTGACATGTGTCGTTGACTGTGAAGGAAAAAGCCCATTTCAATATCACACACACACACACACACACACACACACACACACACACACACACACACACCACACACACACACACGCACACACACACACACACACACACTTCTAGACACACACACACACACACACACACACACACACACACACACACACACACACTTCCAGATACGCACACACACACACACTCACTCACACACACACGCACACACACACACACACACACACACACCACACACACACGCACACACACACGCACACGCACACGCACACACACACACACGACACACCACACACACTCACACACACACACACACGCACACACACACACACACACACACACACACACACACACACACACACACACACTTCTTTGCACACACACACACACACACAACACACACTTCCATTACACACATACCATTTCTTTCTTTTTTAATGATCCATCTGTTTCCTTTCCTTTTTCTTTTTTCTCTATTACATATATATTTATATTTTTCTTCCTTCCTTTCTTTCTTTCTTTCATTAATAATTATATTTTTTATGATTATAATGAAATGTCATCCATCTTTGTAATACATTTCATCCACTAATATATGTATATATATTTTTTCTTTCATCAATAATTATATTTTTATGATTATAATAAAATGTCATCCATCTTTGTACTACGTATCATCCACTAATATATGTATATTTATAATACATTTATAATACATTTATAATACATTTATAATACATCATTTCCACTAATATATATTTTTTTTCTTTTTTCAACAGGTAACGTGACCGTTCACTTGTGTGTGCGCGTGAGGCAGCGAGTATCATGAACGTAGGTGTTGAATCTGCACGGCAAGGAACGCACCGAAAGCATGCATAAGCGAGTAAGAATGATTACGTAAAAACCGCAAGCAAACACGACCCGAGTAAACAGATTCGAACAAGCTTACACTCATACATACATACACAAGCACACACAGACACACTCACACGCTTACACAAACAAACACATACTATACATTCACACACATACATATATGTGCGCGCGCGCGCGTGTGTGTGCGTGTGTGTGTGTGTGTGTGTGTGTGTGTGTGTGTGTGTGTGTGTGTGTGTGTGTGTGTGTGTGTGTGTGTGTGTGTGTGTGCGCGTGTGTGACACGGATTTAAAGGAAAGTCTTCAAAGGTTTTCCGCCTCCAAAGTGGCAACGCCATCTATTAGTTGACCGTAAAATTCCAGCGAAGTTTCCCGTTTTCTTTAAACCGTTTTCATTAGCGTCTCTCATTCTGAATACTGTTATTTGATTGTGAAATTGTCTTTTGCCTCCTTATCGTCAAGGAATGACTAACGTTTCTCATTCCTTCGTGCTTATTCTTATATTCTAGAGAAGGAAGAAAGCACACCAGAAAATTAAGGCCTGTTAAAAACCGCCTCACTGCATTACTCCACAACGCTCACTTTTGAACTTCGAAAATAGCCGCATATTAATAACAACTCTAATTCGATAATAGGAATCGATTTCGGCCTAATTGATTTCTGATAAGCGAAGGAAAGTAGAACATCCTAGAGAGGTAGATGTAAAAGATATATTAGGATTAAGTAAACAACTTTTATATCAGTGGAATGAATGTCTTCCAAGCCAATTGGAATTCTGGGTAATATTTTCGTTGTAGCGATGGTGTCGTGTGCAAAAGAGAGGGCGAGGAAGGGGTGTAGGGGGGAGGGGGGAGAGAACGCATGGGAGAGGGAGAATAGGGGAGAGAGAGATAGGGATAATAAACGTGAGAGGGGAAGGAAAAGAGAGAGTGAAGGGGAAAGGAGGGAGGAGAGGGAAAGGAAAAGGAAGTGGAAGAGGAAGAGGGTGAATGAGATAGATAAAGAGATGAGATCAATTAGAGAGAGAGAGAGAGAGAGAGAGAGAGAGAGAGAGAGAGAGAGAAGAAAGAAAGAGACAAATAGACATACCGATAGAGAACAGAGACAACAACACAGACGCAGACAAACCAGATAAAACAGAGACACAGACAGAAAACAGACAGACAGGCAGACAGACAGACCGCAGATCACGGAAGACCGCCACAGCCCTGCAAACCTCTCGGACATTGACCTTAAGATGGACTTGCTTATGTGATAGAAGTGGCGGTGGTGGCGGGAGGGGGGGGTAGTGGGGGGTGAATGATTCAGTACTGGCGGCGGTGTCAAAAACAGCTGACTGCTTCATCTTTCTGCTTCTTTGGAGGAGGGAGGAGGGGGGGGGGGGGGAGGAGGGAGGTGGGGTGGAAGGGAAGGTGTAAGTGTGGGTGTGTTCTAAGTGGGGGATTTGTGGGGGGGTGGGGGAGGAGGGAGGTGGGGGGGAGTGAAGGGAAGGTGTAAGTGTGGGTGTGTTCTAAGTGGATAAGTGAGTGTGTGTGTGTGTGTGTGTGTGTGTTGTGTGTGTGTGTTGTGTGTGTATTCCCTCTCTCTATTATGTGTGTGTGTGTTTTGTGTACCTGTTAATCAAAGAAAGGGCATACCAGATAGACAGAGAGAGAGAGAGAGAGAGAGAGAGAGAGAGACAGACAGAAAGAAAGAGAAAGAGAAAGATACAGGCAGACATATAGACAGATTTGGTTTGAATATTTAACAGAACAGTGTACACGTCCTGCACAAAGCCAGAGCCAGCTGTTATAGCATCTACCCGAACAGACTGCTTCTCTTTACGTCGAGCGCTGCCAACCAAACCACTTTACCTGCCTTAAGCGCCGTGCCACCGTGCTTACATTATTCACATTATCGTCTAGTCGGCGACAAACCTCTTATATCACTAATCATGTGAAAGACAAGACCGGCGTCTATGATGGATTTAATATAGTCAATAAGTGCATCGGCAGATCAGCTTTCGAGCAACAAAGTAAGTAAAGTGTAAGATGATGCGAGTTGGGCGCCTTGCACACTCTGCAGCCGTGATACGAAACTGGCTTTGCCTCCAAAACTGCATCCTGGACATAATGTTGGACTGATATCCTATGCGTAGCCTGGTTGGTGTGACCTGTGTCTCCGAGGCAGTCCATTAGAGGCTTTATATGGTTTGTCCGTATCAGATGTCCCTGCAGTGCCTTCATAATGCCAGATGGTGCCATGTCCCTTTTTCTTCATTTTTTTCGGTGGTCGATACCTGGACTCAATGACAGAGAGGGAGAGAGGGAGAGGGGGGGAGAGGGAGAGGGAGAGGGAGAGGGAGAGGGAGGAGAGGAGAGGGAGAGGGAGAGGGAGAGGAGAAGAGAGAGAGAGAGAGAAGAGAGAGAGAGAGAGAGAGAGAGAGAGAGAGAGAGAGAGAGAGAGAGATCAACCAACGCCATTCCATTCCATTTTAAAAATGCATAAAAACACCTGCATAATACTCCAACAAGAACTAGATAAGACATAAACTACAAAAAAAGGCGAATAGAAAAAGCAACCCAGAACGGAGGAAGTAACATAATGGGAACTGGAAGAACAGCGAAGGGGAAAAGGTCCAGCAAACAGGTTTAAACCATTACCCTACGCAAGAGGATTTTACTTCAGATAAAACAGGAACTCGACAATGCAGCTGTTTCATTATGGGCGGCCGCTGCGGGCGGACGGCGGCCCCGCGCGGAACTGGATCTGGAATCACTGGGATCGCCTGGTTGGGGCCTCGCCTTCAGGCCTCGCCATCACCAGCTATCATCACCTCCACCATCATTATCATCACTATCATCACCATCAACAAAAACACCATCATCACCTTCATCATTATCATCAACACCATCACCATCATCATTATCTTTAACATCAACACCACCACCACCACCATCATCATTACCATCAACACCATCATCATCATCGCTACCATCACCTCCACCATCATTATCATCACTATCAGCAACACCACCATCATCATAATCATCACCATCAATACCACCATCATAATCATTAACATCAACACCACCACCACCATCATCATTACCATCAACACATCACATCACCATCCATCATCATTATACCCATCACCTCCACCATCATTATCATCACTATCATCACCTTCATTACCATCACCATCAACACCACCATCATAATCATTAACATCACCACCATCATCATCATTACCATCAACACCATCATCATCGCTACCATCACCTCCACCATCATTATCATAACTATCATCACCATCAACAACACCACCATCATCATAATCATCAACATCAACACCACCACCACCACCATCATCATCATTATTGAAACTGCTGGCTACATTATTTAGATTTCAAAACGGTCAATTCGAATTAATGTCTTAATCTATTGAACACAAAACACAGGCTTCCCGAGAGTTCATTTGGAGAAGGTGAATAGTAGAACCCGTAGATTTCATCTCGACATTAATATTACTTGATAGATTGATGATTAAGTAGATTTAGCAGAATTGTTCTTTTGCTTCGTCTCTTCTTCTTCTCCTCTTCCTTCTTTCTCTTCTCTTCTTTATCCTCCTCCTCCACTTGCATATGTTTCTTCTTCTTCTCCTTTTTCTCCCTCCTCTTCTTCTTTTGTTCTACTCTACTCTCTTTCATCTTCTTCTTCTTCTTCCTCCTCCTCCTCCTCTCCTCCCTCCCCCCTCCCCTCCTCCTCTTTTCCTCTTCCCTCTCAAATACCAAGGAGCCCTATGGTAAGGCATGGTGCAGCAAGGTAAACTACAAGAGGCACTAGTAGATCACCCTCCAGCACATCCTAATACCAAACGGGCCTTGTAAGTCATACCACGGTGGTACAGTACCCGTCAGTTTGGTAGGGTCTGGTACAAAAAGTTAGAATATCAGGTCTAGGTATATATAAGTACTTCTATAGACCTTGTACAGTCTATATAAGTACTTCTATGTACTTCTGTAGGCCTTGTGAAATGTCTATGTACTTTTAAAGATTCTGTAAAATGTATATGTAATTACTTCTATAGACCTTCTCAAATGTCTATACAAGTACTTCTTTAGACCTTGTAAAATGTCTCTATAAGTACTATATATAGACCTTGTATCAGGTTTCCTCAGCGATTCGTGGTACAGCAGGTAAAGTACCAAAAAACCTTGCAATCTGATAGGCTTTCGTGAGTTCGATAGCCAGGCGACACTCTCGGCTTGTGTTCGAGACTCTTAAAAGCGTTTTATAGTTTGTATGGCTTTGGTGGGTTAGCTAGATGTAGCTCTTAATCTATACAAAAAAAAGATATATTTAATTTCGCTATATTGTGATATTCTTTGTATTTTACTTTAGTTTGATTTAAAGGGAAGGAGAGTGCCAGAGGTGGTGAGATTTTTTTTTTTTTTTTTTTTTTTTTTGGGGGGGGGATGGTGATTCCTTATTCTCTCTTTGTTTTCTTTATTATTTTTAAGCTCTCTTTCTATCTCTCACTTTCGCTCACCCATTCTCTTTCTCTCTCTCCCTCCCCTCTCCTCTCTCTCTCTCTCTCTCTCTCTCTCTCTCTCTTCTCCTCTCCTCTCTCTTCTCTCTCTCTCTCTCTCTCTCTCTCTCTCTCTCTCTCTCTCTCTCCCCCTCCCTCCTCCCTCCCTCCTTCCCTCTCTCACTCTCACACACACACACACTCTCTCTCTCTCTTTCTCTCACACATACACACACACTCTCTCTATCTCTCTATCTATCTCTATCTCTCTCTTTCTCTTTGGAATATTAGCAGTTCTATTTCTTGCGGGATTTAATATGCTATGTCACGCGGCCCTCTTTGACAAGGCACTGCTCCGGGTAGTGTCCAGTGCCAGGAATTAATGCCTTCTATTTATGCAAATCTTGAGTGTATTCAAGCCAAATATGTGCTTAAAATAGGTTGAATAATAATTCTTCCTTCTGCGCGTCTACAATTTTTAAAGAGTACTAGTATATAAACAAAAATCTATATATTGAATTTTTTTTTTTATTTACTTTTAGTTCACGAATATGAATTATATATTGAAATTCTTTCATTTTCCATTTAATCTTAGTACATGAATAAAATACTATGTATTGAAGCACTTTTTTATTTTTACACGTGTACCTTCCAAAATGTCTTTGGTACCAATAGAAAATTAATTTATTTAAGTAAATTCCCGAACTATGAGGTAATTTTTTTTTTTTTTTTTTTTTTTTTTTTTTTTTTTTTTTTTTTTTACAACGGCTGCTTTATGGACTGAATAACAGTTTCCAGAAATTTCAAGTCACTTTTGGCATAAGGTTGATGTTTGAGGCTCGTGTGTGTTTGCAAAGTGTGAGGTCAGGGCGTCAATTTGATGTTTTATGAGTGCTTTTGATGTGTGCAATTTTATATATATTCTGTCAGTTCTCGGGTACTTTGGAAACAGCTCCTCTCTCTCTCTCTCTCCTATCTGTCTCTCTCTCTCTCTCTCTCTCTCTCTCTCTCTCTTCTCTCCTCTCCTTCTCTCTCTCTCTCTCTCTTCTCTCTCTCTCTCTCCTCCTCTCTCATCTCTCCTCTCTCTTCGTCTCTCTCTCTCGTCTCTCCTCTCTCCTTCTCTCTACTCTCTCTCTCGGTCTATCTATCTTTTTTTCTCTCTCTATCTATCTTTTTATATTTTTCTTTCCTCTCCTGTCCTCTCTCTATCTACTTTTTATTTTTTTTTTTCTCTGTCTGTCTCCTCTTATTATCTTTTTATTTTTTTTCTCTCTGTCTCCTCTTTCTATCTTTTAAATTTTTTCTTCTTCTCTCTTCCTCGTCTCTTTTTATTTCTCTCTCTCCCCCTCCCCACTTATGTAATTACGCGCACATGTTTGTTTTCGACATTCACAACACACCACACACACACACACAATCACAACACACACTTGCACACACACAACACACACACACACACACACACACACTCACACACAACCACACTACACACACGGCACGGCGCACGGCACACAAACACACACACGCACACGCACACGCACAGCACACACAACACACACACATCACAAAAACACACACACGCAACAACACACACACAACACGCGCACCACACACACACACACACACACACACACACAACACACACACACACACACATACACGCATACACACACACACACACACACACACACAACACACACACACACCACACACACACGCACACCAACACACACACACGCACACACACACCACACCATACACACACCACCACATACACGCACCACCACACACACACACCCACACACAACCACACACACACCAAGCACACACACACATACACACACACACACACACACACACAACACGCACACACACACACACCACACGACACACACCACACACACACACAACACACACCACACACACACGCACACACACACACACAAACAAACACACACACACACGACACACACACGCACACGACACACAGACACACACACACACCGACACACACACCAACAACACACAACACCAGACACACACAACAACACACACACACAACCACACACACACACACACACGCCACACACACACCACACACACACAGACACACACACACAGCACACATCACACACACACACAGTCACACACACAACAGACACACACACACACACACCACACACCACACACAACACAGACACACACACACACAAACACCACCACACACACGCACCACACACACACATCAGAACACACCACACACACAGACACACACACACACACACTCACACGACACACAGACACGCACGCACGCACACACACACATCCCACACCCACACGTTCACACACCGACACACACACACACACACACAACACAACACTACACACCACACACAGACACAGACACACACACACACGACACACAGCACACACACACACACCACCACACACAGACACACACACACACACACACACACACACACACACACACACACACACACAGACAACACACACACACACACAGGCCACACACACAACGCACACACACAACACACACACACACACACCACACAACACACACACACACACAACACACACACACACAGACACACGCACACACAACACACACACACACACACACACGACACACCACGCACACACACACACAGCACGCACCACACAGACAGCACACACGCACCACACACACACCACGCACACACACCACACGCACACACACACACACACACACACACACGACACACAACAACACACACCACACACACACACACACACACACAACAGACACACACACAACACCACACACACAACACACACGCACACACACCAACGCCACGCACACACCAGACGCACTGAACCAGATTGTCTGAAGAAGAGAATCTTAAGACGTTCCCTCCTGCTCTTAAGATGCGATGACGTCACTGGGAAGGTGTTCACTTAACTGTTGTTTTTCTTCATTTTCTTTCTGTTCTTTTTTTCTTTTTCTTTTTCCCTGGTTCTTGTTTATCATTGCTATTTCTCCCCCTTTCTTAAATCTTCAAGAAGTCTTTTTCTGATTTTTTCTTCTCTCATTCTCTTCTTTTCTGTGTGTGTGTGTTTTTTTGTTGTTTGTTTTGTTTTGTGTGTGTGTATTTCTCTAAACTTCCTCTCCCTTTTCTTAAATCTTCAAGAAGTCTTCTGTTTTTCTTCTCTCATTCTCTTCTTTTCTGGTGTTTCTTTTAGTGTGTGTTATTTCCAACTTCCCTCTTCCCCATTTCTCAAATCCTCAACAAGTCTTATTTTACAACACGAACATAGAACAGACACAACTTTGAACATGAATACAAAACCGGGCATGCAATTGAACAGCGAATAAAAACCCCATTTATATATAGAGAGAGAGAGATTGACGCGAATATTTACATATGCACGTCTGTCTGCATAAATACGGTGATAAACTTGGGGCATAAGCATTGAGACTCTCGTGTAAACATTTTCGAGAAGGAAAGGTTTACATGCAGAGTGGGAGGGAGGTAACACGGACATGTGGACGTGTACACGAACAAAGAGCTGTGTGTTTGTGTGCGTGTGCGTGAAGATAGACTTGATGTATGTGATGCCTGTATGTCTGACTGTTTCTCTGTCCCTCTCTTTCTCTTTCTCTCTCTTTCTCTCACTCTCTTCTCCTCTGTGTCCGCTCTCCTTCATCTTTCTCTCCACTCTTACTCTCCTTCTTCCCTCCCCTCCTCCCTCTCTCCTTTCACCCTTCCCCATCTCCCTCCCCTCCCTTCTCATCCCCTCTCTATCTCTCTCCACCTCCGCTCCCTCCCTCTCCCCTTCTCTCATCCCCCCCCATCTCTCTCCAGACTCCACCTCCCTCCCTCTCCTCTCCGCCCTTCACTACTTACTCTCTCTCTCTCACCACTCCTTCGGTCCTCCCTCCCTCCACCCCCTTTCTCTCTCTATCTCCATCCTCCCTCCCTCTCTCCTCTCTCCATCTCCCTCCTCCGCTCTCCTCCATCTCCAACCTTCCCTCTCCTCATCTCCTTCCTCTCTTCCATCTCCCTCCCACTCCCCCCTTCTCTCTCTCTCCATCTCCCTTCCCTTCTCTCCATCTCCCTCCCCTCCCCTCTCTCCTCTGCATCTCCCTTCCCCTCTCTCATCCCCCTCCCCTCTCCTCCCTCCCCCTTCCCTCCTCTCTCTCTCCCTCCTCACTCCTTCCCCTTCACTCACCCCTCCCTCTCTCCTCCTCTCCCCTTCTCCGACAATCTCTCCCCTCCCTCTCCCCTTCTCCCCCTCCCTCCCTCCCCCCCCTTCCTTCTCTCCCTCTCCCCTCCTCTCCCACCCTCCTCTCCCCTTCTCCGCACTCTCCCTCCCTTCTCCGAACTCCTCTTCCCCCTCCTCCCTCCCTCCCTCCCTCCCTCCTCCCACCCCTTCTCCTTTCCTCTCCCAATCCTCCCTCCTTTCGCCTTCCTCACTCCCTCACTCTCCCCTTCTCCGCAACTCTCCTCCCTCCCTCTCCACCCTCCCTCTCCTCCCTCTCTCCACCTCCGCTCGCCCCTTCCTCCGCACCTCTCCCTCCCTCTCCCCTTCTCTCTCCTCTCCCCTTCTCCCACACCCTCCCCTTCTCCCTCCCTTCTTCCTCCCACCTCTCGCCCTCCCGATCCCTCTCCGCCACTCTCCTCCCATCCCTCCCAATCAATCACCAAACCTACACAGACAGGCTAACGTCGCGCCATATCCCAAGGAGCGCATTGCCGAGGTCTGAGATCATGTCATTTTTGAGGTGGAATTAACATGCGGTTTTTGGACGGAATATATGTCACTGAGGCTCAGCTCACCTCCCTTCTCCTTCGACGCAGGGCGGTTGTCCCCGTGTTATATTCCTTTTGTTTTGGGCTATTTATCGCTTGTTCTTTTGCCTTTTATTTATTTGTTTGTTCGTTTATTCGTCGCTTGCTTCGCTTTGTTGGCACCTTCTGTCGTCTCGCTTTCCCTCTCTTTATCTCTCTCTCTCTATCTCTATCTATCTGTCTCTCTCTGTCTCTCTCTCTCTCTCTCTCTTCTTCCTTCCCTTCCTTCTTCCTTCCTCCCTCCCTCCCTCCCTCCCTCCCTCCCTCCCTCCCTCCCTCCCTCCTCCCTCCCTCCCCCTTTCTCCCTCTCTCTTTCTCTGTTTCCCTGCCCCTACATTTCCCTCCTTCCTGAGAGAGAAAGAGAGAGAGAGGGGGCAGAGATAGATAGATAGATAGAGAGAGAGGAGAGAGATAGATTAGATAGATAGAGAGAGAGATAGAGAGAGAGAGAGAGAGAGAGAGAGAGAGAGAGAGAGAGAGAGAGAGAGAGAGAGAGAGAGAAGAGAGAGAGAGAGAGAGAGAGAGAGAGAGAGAGAGAGAGAAGAGAGAGAGAAGAGAGAGAGAGAGAGAGAGAGAGAGCCGCAGCGGAGGCGTTATCCCCACTCCTCGGCGGGTGACTGAGGCGGCGAGGCACTACTGGCTGGTATCCCGAAGGCGGCGGCGAAGTTCAACTCGTCGCAGGTTTTGACTCTATTACTGGCAACTGGTACCAGGGGCCGGGCAGGGACACCCGGGGGGGGGGGGTAGGTAGGGTCTGCCGAGCGAGGGCGAGAGGTCTGGTCCGTCTCGAGGGCAGGAATTGCCGCGAACGAAGTTGTTGTTTTTTTTCAACAATTCACACAGGGAAACATCAAAGGATTAGAATGAACACAAAACGGAGAAACATCGGCTCACATGACCTTTATCGCGGAGAGGAACAAGGGAGACCTTATGAACTGTGTAGAGTTCACATAGAGTGGCATGTTTTTCCAGCCCAAAACATTGTGGTTAAGGGACAGACTGGCCGCCTGTTCATAAAACATGGAACTTTTGAATATCAGTGATAAAAAGCGGTTACATTCATAATAATTCAAAGTAAGCATTTTCTAAGGATCAATTGATGTATAAACATGATATTTTTATACATAAAGATAGCAGAATAAGAGCATGGGAAATGTATGCGAGCGATAAAGGTCAGATTGGCGAGTCCTAAAGTCACTTCGTCAGTGTCACCTCGCTCGGAACGCAGGTCAGGTCGGAGGACTTGTGAAGGAAGAAGCACTTGGCTTTTGTGGTCTGCGAGGGGGGGGGGGGGGGGGAGCAGGTCACTAGACAGAGAGGGGGGGGGGGGAGAGAGGGGGGAGAGTGAGGGAAAGAGAGAGAGAGAGGGGGGGAGGAGGAGTGAGGAAAGAAGAGAGAGAGAGAGAGAGAGGGGAGTGAGGAAAAGAGAGGAGAGAGAGGGGAGAGTGAGAAGAGAAGAGGATAGAGAGAGAGAGGGGGAGAAAGAGAGAGAGAGAGGGGGGGGAGAGTGAGGGAAAGAGAGAAAGGGGGGGGGGAAGAGTCAGGAAGAGAGAGCGAAAGAGAGAGAGAGAAGGGGGAGGGGGGGGGGTGAGGAAGAAAAGAGAGAGGGGGAGAGTGAGGAGAGAGAGAGAGAGAGGGGGGGGAGAGTGAGGAAAGAGAGAGAGAGGAGAGAGAGTGAGTGAGAGAGAGAGAGAGAGAGAGAGAGAGAGAGAGAGAGAGAGATTAACTGACTAATTGATTGACTGACTGACTGACACAGATAGGCAGAGTTAGATTCAGAGATAGAGAGGGAGAGATAGAATTTAAAAAAAACATGAAGAAATAGATACATTGACAGATATATAGAGATAGATACAGGTAGATAGAGAGGTAGATAAAGAGAGAGAGAGAGAGAGAGACAGGCAGGCAGAGTGAGATAGAGAGGGAAAGACAGAATGAGAAAAACAGACATAGATAGATACACTGACAGATATATAGAGATGTAGATATTGGTGTATAGACAGATAGATAGATAGCCAGATAGATAAATAAATTGATATATAAATGGATAGATAGATAGAGCGAGAGAAGGAGGAAGGAGGGAAGAGCAGCAGCAGGAGGAGGAAGGGGAGGAGGGGGGAGAGGGGGGGGGCGAGGGCCCGAGCTGCAGGTATCGCTCAGTTGGGCTTTAGAGCTCCCAGAGTACCGGACGAGAGGCAGAACTCTGTCAACGGAGGGCCTGGTCGCTCTACCGGGCTATAGCGAACCGCCGATATATCCCTGGCTAGCGAAACGGGGCAGCGCGCGCGATTCTCGACCTTAAAGTGAACGGTGGCGGCAGTCAGTGAGTGGGAAGGGAGAGGAGACAGTGCTCGTGTCGCCCTCGGCTCTCTCTCTCTCTCTCTCCCCGGTGCCAGTGGACCGAACTCTCTCGCGCTTTCTCTCGAAGTGCAGGCGAGGGACTGGGTCTTATCCTTTCTGTCTTTCTCTCTCTCTCTCTTTTATCGTTTTTTTTCTCTCTCTTTTCCTTCGTTCGTCGTGGATCGTGTTGTGTGTGTCGTCAAGTTCTTTTTTTTTCTCCATCCCTCCCCCCCCGGCTCTCATACCTCCCCCTACCCCCCTTACTCATCCGAGCCGTATACCCCACCCCCAACCCCCACTGTCCACTCCCCTCCCCCCAAATATCCCTTTTCAATTAAAAAAAAATATATGACATACATATCCATCTCATCCTTATCAAACTTCCCTCCCCCCCTCCCTTCATCTGGTACATCCCTCCCCCTCCTCTCCCCTTCTCTCCCCTTCCCTTCCCCTCCCTCCTCCAACACACCTTCCCCAACCCCCCCACCCACCCCAAACCCCTTACCCTATTACACCCCCCTCTCCCCCCCCTCCCTCCACCCCCTCCCCCCCCCCCGCCCACCAACACAGCGGAGAATACAGCCCAAGAAACACCAAGAGGAGAGTCATCTTCTTGCTCTTCTTCCTCCTCTTCGGACTCAGCATCTTCCAAGACCAAGACCAAGATGCTGGACGACGAGGCAGTCCCCGCAGGCCCTTCTTCCGACGCCAAGGTAAACAAAAACAAAAAAACAAAAACAAAACAACAAAAAAACAAAACAAAACGGTGATTCAAGATTTAGTGTTGGTGTGAAGTTATTGTTATTGTTATTGATATAACAACAACAAGTGTGGTGGGAATCGTGGTTCGTGGTTGATGATGTGGTTGGAAATGATTCGGGAATGGGTATGGTGTGGTTTATAAGGATTGGGGAGTGACGTGATGTGGTTGAAAAGTATTAGTGATTGGTATAGTGTGGTTTATAAAGATTGGGGACATATGTGATAGAAAATTATTAGTGATTGGTATGGGGTGGTTTATAAGGATTCGGGAGTGACGTGATGTGATAGAAAATTATTAGTGATTGGTATGGGGTGGTTTATAAGGATTGGGCAGTGATGTGATGTGGTTGAAAATGATTAGTGGTCGGTATGGGATGGGTTATAAGATTCGGGACTGGTGTGATGTGGTAGAAAATGATTAGTGATTGGTATGGTGTGGTTTATAAGGATTGGGGAGTGATGTGATGTGGTAGAAAATGATTAGTGATTGGTATAGTGTGGTTTATAAGGATTCGGGACTGGTGTGATGTGATCAAAAACGATTCGTGATTGTTATGATGTGACTAAAACGATTTAATGATTTTTATTATGAGAATTAAACCGATTCGTGACTTGTGATGTGAGTAAAAGGAGATTTATAATTAACTTGACATGAAATTGTATCGATTCGATGTGAGTGTCATGTGAGTTGAAAAAAAAATACTGATTGGTGTCATGCGAGTGGTCCATGATTGGCAAGATTGACTAAAACAGCGATTCACGATTGGTGTCAAGTGAACAGAAACAGTTCTTGATTAGTGTCATGTTAACGAAAACACTTCATCGTTGGTGTCATGTGAAAAAACGATTTAACACGTGTCATGTGAACGAAAATAGTTCATCATTCGTGTCATGTGAATAAAAAGGATCCATCATACATGTCATATGAAGGAACAAATCGTTATTGGTGTCATGTGAACAAATACAATCTGTCTTTCGTGTCAAGTGAACAAAAACAATCTGTCAGTCGTATCAAGTGAACAAAAACAGTCTCTCATTGGTGTCATATGAACAAACACAATTCATGTTTGGTGTCATGTGTATAAAACCGACTCATCATTGTCATGTGAACAAAGAACAGTTTCTGATTTACGTGACGTGAACAAAAGCACTTCATCGCTAGTGTCATGTGAACAAAAAGATTCCTTATCGGTGTCAAGTGAACAAAGACAATTAATGGTTTGGTGTCATATGCCTGTCATGAACGATTTGCTCTGGGTTATCGAAAGGAAGAGGGAGAAAGGGAGAAAGAAGAATGAGGGAGAACGAGGGAGAGAGATAAATGAAGGGAGAGGAGGAACGAAGAGAAACATAAAGAAATATTGTTGTTAAAGATGTTGTGTGTCAAGTTATTATCAGTGTTGTTGTTATTGTTATTATTATTGTTGTTGATATTGTTATTATTTTATTATTATTATTATTATTATTATTATTATATTATGTTATTGTTGTTGATATCGTTGTTTTGTTATTATTATTATTGCTGTTGTTGTTGTTATTGTTATTATTATTATCATTATTATTATTATTATTATTATTATTATTGTTGTTGTTGTTGTTGTTGTTGTTGTTGTTGTTGTTGTTGTTGTTATTATTATTATTGTTGTTGTTGTTATTATTATTATCATTATTATTATTATTATTATTATTATTATTATTATTGTTATTATTATTATTATTATTATTATTATTATTATTATTATCATTATTATTATTGCTGTTGTTGTTGTTATTGTTATTATTATTATGATTCTTCTTCTTATTATTATTATTATTATTATTATTATTATTATTATTATTACTATTATTATCATCATCATTATTATTATTGCTGTTGTTGTTGTTATTGTGATTATATATTTTTTTATTATTCTTGTTGGTGTGTTTGTTTGTATTGATAATTTGTGACTGGAATTATGATAATGAATGGGATAATAATGATCATGACGATAATGATGATATTTATGAGAGTGATGATTATATAGTGTTTTGTGATGATAATGATGACAGTAATAGTAATAATAAACAATACAACAATACTAAGAAAATTGGTCGTGACAATAACGTTGGTAATGATAATGATAATAATTATAATGATGATAATAATGATGATAATAGTGATAAGTATGATAATAATAATGATAATAATAGTGATAATATTGATAATAATTATGATAATAATAATGATAATGAAAATAATGACAATGATAATGATAGTAATGATAATGATAATTATGGTAATAATACTGATAAGAATGATGATAAAAATGATAATGATATTGACAATGATAATAATAATAATTATACTAATAACAACAATAACGATAATGATTTTGCTGTTGTTGTGTCTCGATGTCGTTAATGTTATTGTTATTGTTATTGTTATTGTTATTGCTTTATCAATTGCTAGCGAGAAAGGGTTCTTCTTTCGTGCACTTATTCCTTATCTCGTTATTGGCTTTAGTGTTATCTTTGTTGTTTTGTTCATCATAAAAGTGATGGTGATAAAGTGACGATGATAAAGCTGTTTATAAGCGATTGTTATCAAATGATGTTATTGTAAATGTTTATCATTATTACTGCATCGATTGTGATTGTGATAATGATGGATATATATATATTTTTTAAAACTTTCTGTCACTTCTACAGCAAACATACGGTGCTAATACTATCAATGTTATTATCACTGGAATTATCACCATCACTGTTATTATTAGTATTGTCTTATGTTATTAATAATAACAACGGTACTAATAACCGTTATTAGGATTGTTCTACAACGAACATCAGTGAAGGAAAATCAAGCAGAATTATGAAACAGAGACAAAGTGGATATCAAAAGGCTTTTAAAATGACTTCATTATTTTTACGATTAGCTTTTCACACGGGAAATCTGTTCATATATATATATATAATATATTATATATATATATATATATATATATATATATATATATATATATATGTATATGTGTGTGTGCGTGTGTGCGTGTGTGTTTGTGTGTGTGTGTGTGTGTGTGTGTGTGTGTGTGTGTGTGTGTGTGTGTGTGTGTGTGTGTGTGTGCGCGCGTGTGTGTGTGTGTGTGTCTGTGTGCGTGTGTGTGTGTGTGTGTGTGTGTATAAGGAAGGGAATTTACGTTGAAACCTTGAATTAATTCTTGTAAAAGGATAGTAGCTAAATTAGTCATATTATCATTATCATGTTATCATTATCACTTTTTTATTGCTTTATTGTTGTTATTTTTATTGTTATTATTATCATGATCGTTGTTTGTGTTGTTATTTTCTTGCTATTATTCTTACTTTCTTGTATTTCTTTTTGTTATTGTTGCTTATCATCTTATTATGTTTCCTCTTATTATGATATTATTATTTCCATCATCATTATCATCTTCTTTATTATTACTAGTATCAGTAGTAATAATTGGATAATAGTAATAATAATATATAATATTAGCACTCTATGTTTGTCGCAGTGTTGCCAGTATCAAAATAATATTAGCACTATATTTCTGTCGCAGTGTTGCCAGTATCAAAATAATGTCAGCACTATCTGTTTCTTGCAGTGTTGCCAGTATCAAAATAATGTTAGCACTATATTTCTGATGCAGTGTTGCCAGTATCGAATTAATATTAACACTATATGTTTGTTGCAGTGTTGCCAGTATCAAAACAATATTAGCACTATATTTTTGTCGCAGTGTTGCCAGTATCATTGTCGTCTGTATTACGTTGTTATCATCTTCATTATTGCCATAAAAAAGATACGAGAGAAGGTGTTGTGACAACAGCATCATCATCATACTTTTCTTATCGCTATCTTTATCTCTCTGTTTATCACTGGTTGTTATCTCATTCGTGCGTTTGTTTGTTTGTTTGTTTTGAGTTATCTTCGGTTCTGTTATTTTTATGGTGGTTATTCTTATTGTTGTTGTTGTTAATGTTGTTGTTGTTGTTTTGTTGTTGTTATTGTTATTATTATCATTCTCTTTTTATTATTTTATCATTATTTTTTCTCATTATTATTGTTTTGTAGTTGTTGTTATTTATTATTATTGTTATCATTATTATCATTATTATTGTTGTTATTATTATTCCTATTATCATTATCATTATAATTGTTATCATTATTCCTGTTACTTTTATTATCATCAATAATATTCTATTATCAATTATCAGCTCTCTCTTGACCCTTATTTGTAGAACAAGACCTGTTATGATAATGGTAAAAAAGAGAGGAGAAGGAAAAGTAAGAAAGTAAGAAAGAAAGAGTAGAAGAAGAAGAGAGAAAGAAAGAGAGAGAGAGAGAGAGAGAGAGAGAGAGAGAGAGAGAGAGAGAAGAGAGAGAGAGAGAGAGAGAGAGAGAGAGAGAGAGGAGAGAGGAAGGGGGGGGGGAAGGTCAGCTGAATAGGTCAGCCGGGCGCGCGCACGAACGCACGCACGCGTCCGAGTTGTCTTACCGTTTGTGAATGAACTAACCACTCATTCATCGCCAATGAATGAATAATATAATATATATATATATATAATATATATATATATATATATATATATATATATATGTGTGTGTGTGTGTGTGTGTGTGTGTGTGTGTGTGTGTGTGTGTGTGTGTGTGTGTGTGTGTGTGTGTGTGTGTGTGTGTGTGTGTGTGGTGTGTGTGTATGTGTGTCTGTGTCTGGGTGTGTGAATGTATATATATATTATATATATATATATATATATATATATATATATATATATATATATATATATATATATATATATATATGTTAATGTATATTGTTATGTATCTATTCATTCATTTATATATTACACATGTATATATGTATGTATGTGTCTACGTTTTTATGCAATTTTGTACTTACGTATGTTTTTTTATGTATTATACACCCATTTTTGTTTATGTATATGGTATATTATACATATTTATATTTATATTTATTCATCTTTTCATTTCTCGGAACGGGCAGGGGGGGGGGTCGCAAAATATAATCAGGCAAAGATGAAAAAAGTGAAGTTATTATATAATGTGAAGTTGTATATAATTTTACGGTGTTGTTGTGAATGGTGATGGCGTCATGATGTTATGAATGGGTGATGATAGGCAGAGGGTGATGATGGAAAGGGTGATGATAGGCAGAGGGTGATGATGGAAAGGGTGATGATAGGATGGTGATGAAGGGGGTTTAAAGAGGGAATAAAGATGGAAGTGGTGGTGATGATGATGACTGATGATGATGATGTTGATTGTGATGATGATGATGATGATGATAACATGAATGGTGATGGTGATAGTGGTGATGATAAGAGTAATGATGATAAGGTTGATAATAATGATGATGATAAAGAGAATGATAATAATGTTGATAATGATGATGATGATGGTGATAACTGATTATGGTGATTATGGCAATATAGATGATAATAGTAATGATAATAATAATAATGATACTGATGATGATAATGACGAGGATAATAATGATATTGACATTAATGATAGTGATGACAATGCCAATGATATCACAAGTAATGTAGAATATTATAAATAATAATGTTTTTTTTATGATGCTGCTAACAAAGATAAACCAACAAAAGTTATTAAATCTTTAACGAAAAAATATATACTTATAAATTATACTTATAAGTATTCTAATCATTAAACCAAAAAAAATATATACTTATAAATATTCTAATCATTAAACCAATATAAACAACGAGATTACAGCATATCAACAGTAAACAAAATAAATGTTGAATATGTTTACTGCTCAACACAATAAATCGTATGATGATTATCTAATTATCAATTTGTGCCAAAGGGAAATTTTGTGACTGATCTACGGTGAAGTTTTATTTGTTTATTTGTTTGTTTATTTATTTGTTTGTTTATTTATTTTTTTAATTTGTTTATTTATTTGTTTATTTATTTATTCATTTATTTTTTTTATTTTGAGGGGGGGGGAGGGGGTCGCTTGAAATAATTTTGTATTATTTTTTGTTGTTTTTCTTCTTGTTCTTTGTTTTTATTGTTATTATTGTGTGATTTATTGTTTTTATTGTTAATTTTGTGTTTTTTTTAAGGGGGATGGGGGTGGTAGAAGGAGGAAACTGGAAAAGATGGAAAGAGAGAATAAGGAGAGAGAGAGAGAGAGAGAGAAAGACTAAAGAAAGGAAGAGAACGTGAGAGAACGTGAAAAAAAAAAAATATATATATATATATAACGAAAAAAAATATATATAAACATGACATCGAACGAACAAACAACAACCTCCCCTTCCCCCCTCCCCCTCCCCCCTTCTCCCCCTCCACCCCCTCCACCCTTGCTACATGTGTACTCTCGTCGCAATGCAGAATGTCGTTAGGGTCGTTAATCCCGCAGCTGAGTGGTGTAAACACGCCCTTATCGATCACCTCCGAGAACGGCATCGCACTGCTACATTGACTTCGGAGTGGTTGGTCGTTACGCCCCCCCTCCTCCTCCCCCCCCGCCCTCGCTTTGGGGCTGGGGGTCTCTGTCTCTCTGTCTGTCTGTCTGTCTGTCTCTCTGTCTTTTTCATTGTTTCGTTCTCTCTATTCTTCGTTCTTTCTTTCTTTCTTTCTTTCTTTTTCTTCTTTCTTTCTTTCTCTCTTTCTCTTCTCTTTCTCTTTCTCTTTCTTTTTCTCTTTCTCTCTCTCTCTCTCTCTCTCTCTCTCTCTTCTCTCTCTCTCTCTCTCTCTCTCTCTCTCTCCTCTCTCTCTCTCTCTCTCTCTCGTTCCTCTCTCTCACTCCCCCTCTCATTCTCTCTTCCTCTCTTCTCCCCTCCCTCTCCTCCCCTCTCCCTCCTCTCCCTTCTCTCTCCCCCTTCCCTTCCCCCTCTCTCCTCCCTCCCTCCTCTCCCTCTCCTCCTCTCTCTCTTCCTCCTCTCCTCCTCTCTCTTCCTCCTCCTCTTCCCCCTCCCCTTTCTCCTCCCCCCTCCCCTTCCCCTCTCACCCCCCTCCCTCTCTCCCTCTCTCTCCTCCCTCCTCCTTCCCTCCCTCCCTCTCCCTCCTCTTCTCCTCCTCTTCCCCCTCCCCTCTCCTCCCTCCCTCCCTCCTCCCTCTCTCCTCCCCCCTCCTCTCATCCTCCTCCTCTTCTCCCCCTTCCTCTCCTCCTCTCTCCCTCCCTCCTCCTCTTCCTCTCTCTCTCTCTCTCTCCTCCCTCTTCCTCCTCTTCCTCATCTCTTCCGCCTCTCCCTCTCCTCCCCTCCTCTCTCTCACCCTCCTCCTCTCCCTCTCTCTCTCCCTCCTCCTCCCTCCCTCCTCCTCTCCCTTTCCTCCTCCTCTTCCTCCCTATCCTCTCCCCCTCCCTCCCTCCTCCCCTCTCTCTCTCCTCTCCTCCCTCTCTCTCTCCTCTCTCTCTCTCCGTCTCTCGTTGCCTTTTCCTTCTCACTCCCCTCCATTCCTCTCTTCCTCCTCCTCTTCCCCCTTCCTCCCCTCCCCTCTCCTCTCTCTTCTCCCTCTTCTCCCCTCTCTCTCCCTCCCTTTCCCCTCTCGCTCTCCTCTCTCTCCCTCCAGCTCTCTCCTTGTGCATCAGTATTAAGTCTACATATTACTGTAACTCGAATCTCATCTTCCGGGTTCTCTTCGAGTGGTGGGTGATTGTGGCGTGGCCAGGGGGAGGGAAGGGAGGGGATGGATGGGGGAGGAGGAGAAGAGGGAGAAGGAGGGAGGAGGGGGAGAAGGGAGAGAGGAGGAGGGATGGGGAGAAGGGAGGAAGAGGGAGGGGAGGGGGGATGGGAGGGAGGAGGGGAGAAAGGGGGTAGGGAGGAGGAAGAGTGGGAGGGGGGAGGAAGGGAGAAGAGGAGGGAGGGAGAAGAGTGGGAAGGAGGAAGAGAGGAGGGAGGGAGAAGGAAGGGAGAGGAAGAGAGGAGGGGTGGGGAGGGAGAAAGGGTGAGGGGGAGGGGGAGAAGGGAGGGGAGGGGGAGAAGGAAGGGAGAAGAGAGGGGGAGGAGGAGGGGGAGGAAGAAGGGTGGGGGGAGGGAGAGGGAGGGAGGAGGAGGGAGGAGAAGAGAGGAGGGGAGAGGAGGGAGGGAGGGGAGAGGAGGGAGGAGGGAGAGGGAGGGGGAAGGAAGGGAGGAGGAGGGAGAAGAGGGAGGGATGGGGGAGAAGGGGGGATGGGGAAGAGGGGAAGAGGGGGGTGGGAGGAGGAAGGGAGAGAATGGGAGGAGAAG
>NW_020869894.1:889147-891647 GCF_003789085.1 Penaeus vannamei
TCCGTTGCTGACGGTGCTAAATGAGATAGGGGGAGATGTGGCGGTGCTGATGGGTTAGGGTTCGTTGCTGACAGTCAGGTGGAATAGACATCTTTGCTGACAGTCAACAGTTATATTGCTGACAGTCAGGTGGGATAGACATCTTTGCTGACAGTCTAGTGTAACAGTTCATTGCTGACAGTCAGGTGGGATAGACATGCTGACAGTCTGTGTAACAGTTCATTGCTGACAGTCAGGTGGGATAGACAGCTGACAGTCAGGTGGGATAGACATATTTGCTGACAGTCAGGTGGGATAGACATATTTGCTGACAGTCAGGTGGGATAGACATATTGCTGACAGTCAGGTGGGATAGACATATTTGCTGACAGTCAGGTGGGATAGACATCTTTGCTGACAATCTAGTGTAACAGTTCATTGCTGACAATCTGGTGGAAAGGAATTCACTGCTGACTATCTGGCGTAGTAGACTTCTTGGCTGACAGTCTGGTGTAAAAGTTCCTTCCTAACAGTCTGGTGGAATAGAAATCATTGCTGACATTGCCAGTGGATCTGAGTCCATTGCTGACGTTGCTGACGTCAAAGAGTGCGTAGCTGACAGATCTCGCTGGCTTGTGTTGGTGTGATTGTTATCTGATAAGGTATTTCAGAAACTGGCTTCACGGGTTGCTGTGGTTTTGGGTGGCGGGGGAAGATTAATGGGAGGGGGGGGGGGGGTTCAGGGGTGAGTGTGTGTGATGATGATGTGATGGTGGTGATGATAATGATGGATGGTGGTGATGGTGATGATGGTGATGTGGTGGTGTGATGATGATGGTGATGATGATGATGATGGTGGAGGTGGTGGTGATGATAATGATGGTGGTGACAGTGATGGTGATTAGGATGATGATGATGATGGTGGGTGGTGGTGGTGATGGTGATGATATGGTGATGGTGGTGATGATGATAATGATAATGATAATGATGATGATGATGATGATGATGATGATGGTGGTGGTGGTGATAATGATGGTGGTGATGATGGTAACGATAATGGTGATGAGGATTGTGGTGACGATAATGATGAAGATGGTGGTGGTGGTGGTGATGATGATGGTGATTAGGATGATAATAGCACTACTACTAATAATAATGATGACATTAATAGAATGAGTTCATTTAGTAAAATTGTTACTTTACAATATTGACATACAAGTGTCTTGTGTGTGTGTAAATGTGTGTGTGTGCGTGTTTATTTGTATGTATGTGTGTGAGAGAACGAGAGAGAGACAGGGATGCGTGTCTGTGTGTGATTTGTATATGTGTGTGTGTGTGAGAGAGAGAGAGGGATAAAGAAAGAAAAGAGAAGAGAGAGAGAGAGAGAGAAAGAAAGATAGAGTGAGAGATACAGGGACAGAGAGAGAGAGATAGAGGGAGACAGGGACAGAGAAAGAGAGAGAAAGAAAGAGAAAGACAGACAGACAGAGAAAGATAAAGAAAGAGAAAGAAAAAAAAAACTTTACTGATAGATATTTAGTGAAGGAGATATATATATATATATATATATATATATATATATATATATATATATATATATATATATATGTAAAATGCCTTGACGTAAATAGACACCAGCTGCGTTTAATGGTATGTTATCGCATTCTAAAGCTGGCACCTTCAAGCACTTAACCGAGCTGACATATAAATAACCATTGTGAGCAGAGGGTCAGTGTGGCTCTACAAACTTAATTATTTGCGAAGGAAATTGAAGCAAGGGAAAAAAATGGTATTTGAGTTCAGAGTTAAAGATGATGTACAAGTTATGGTGATAAGAAATATGTATATATAAACAATTGAAATTTAGGCGGGAAAAAAATGATATTTGAGTTCAGAGTTAAAGATGATATACAAGTTATGAGAAGAAATATGTATATATAATCAAAGGAAAATTTGGCGAGTTCAAATAGATAAATACACAAATAGATAAATTGATTTAAAAATCTTTATTTGAGTTCAGAGTTAAAGATGATATACAAGTTATGATAAGAAATATGTATATATATAAACAAAGGGAATTTAGACGAGTTCAAATAGATAAATACATAAATAGATAAATTGATTTAAAAATGTTGACTTCAAACTACAAGTTCTAAGGAGAAAGCAAAAATACACAATAAAAATGTAGTAAAAAAAAAAAGAAAATCATAAAAAAAATAAAACAACATAAAAATGAATAAATCTAAAACTTGAACTAATACCCGAACTCAAACTTAAAGCTGAAACCCAACTTGTAAAAAAAAAAAAAAAAAAAAAAAAAAAAAAAAAAAAAAAAAGATTCTCGATCGGTGTGTGTGTATGTGCGTGTGCGTGTGTGTGTGTGTGTGTGTGTGTGTGTGTGTGGTGTGTGTGTGTGTGTGTGGTGTGTGTACCGTGTATGTATGATCGGAGCAACACAGATCGCGCTGTTTTGGAACTTGTGAACATACCGGCTACACAGCGGTTACACCCGACTTGCCTT
>NW_020869894.1:896647-906105 GCF_003789085.1 Penaeus vannamei
AAGGAGGGAGGGGAGAGATGGGAGAGGGGTAGGGAGGGAGGGAAGAGAGAGGGAGGAGGAGAGAGGGAGGGGAGAGAGGGAGGGGAGGGAGGAGGGGGGGAGGAGAGAGATGGAGGAGCGGGGAGGGAGAGGAGAGGGTAGGGAGGAGGGAAGAAGAGGAGGGAGGGGGAGGAAGGAGAGAGGGAGGAGAGAAGGGAGGGAGGGAGGAGGGAGGGAGAGAGAGAGAGAGAGAGGAAATGGAAATAGAGAAAGAGAGGAAAGTAAGAGGAGAGAGAGCAAGAGCGGAAAAAGGAAAGAGAAGGAGAGAGAGAACGAACAATAGAAGAGAGAGAAAAAGTAAGAGGAGATAAGAGAAAGAAATAAATGAAGGAGAGGAGAGAGGAAGTTACATGAATCCGAATGTTACAAAACAAATAAAAGAGAAAGAAGAGAGAGAGAAAAGGCAAAAATATGAGGAAGACGAGAAGGTATGAAACAAAAACGAAAAACGGAGACAAACAAACAAACAAACAAACATAATACAAAAAAAAATGAACAGATGAAGAAAGTCTCAACAAACAAACATGACGAACAGGAAATGGGAAAAAAAAACGAAACAAACAGATATACAAACAACGAAAAAGGAAAAACAAGGAAAAAAAAAGAAAAATATAACACAGAAACCGCCCCAACACATAAACAAATGTGTAAGTCTCCCACGCAAGAGTAAACAAGAGCGGGAGTTTAATAAAAGCGATAGGAGGGAGAGAGGGGAGGAGAGGGAGGGAGGAGGGAAGAGAGGGGAGGAGAGGGAGGGAGGGAGGGAGGGAGAGAGGGGAGAAGGGAGGACGGGATGGAGGGATGTGGGTGGGAAGGTGAGGGATGGAGGGAGAGAGGAGGGGATAGGGAAGGAGAGGAAGGAGAGAGGGGAGGAAGGGAGGGAGGGGAGGGAAGGATGGATGTGGGGTGGGAAGTGAGGGATGGAGGGAGAGGGAGGGGATAGGGGAAGGAGAGGGAGGGAGGGAGAGGAAAATGGAGGAGGAGGAAGGAGGGGGGTGGGGGGGAAGGGAGGGATGAGGGAGGGAGGAGAGGGAGGGGAGGTAGAAATGGAAGGAGAGGAAGGGAGAGAGAGGGATGGGGTGGGGGGTGGGACGGAGAGAGAAATGGGAGTAGGGGGAAAGGGGGGAGATGGGAGGGAGAAGGGATGAGAGGGGGAAGGAAGGAATAAGGGAGAGAGAAAGAGGAGGAGGGAAGAAAGGAGAAGCGAGAAGGAAATGCGAGGGCGGAAAAAGATGGAGGGAGGAAAGAGAGAGGAGAGAGAGAGAGAGAGAGAGAGAGAGAGAGGAGAGAGAGAGAGAGAGACGAGAAGAGACAGAGACAGAGACAGAGAGACAGACAGACAGACAGACAGACCAAAGCGAAAAAAAGCTTGTAAATCCCACAGGCCCTTTTTTAATGAAAAAAAAATAAATAATAAACAATAAAAAATAATAAAAATTAAATGAAAGAAAAGCCTAATTTACGAAGTGCTTAAAAGGTCCGAAACTCGACGAAGGAGCCGAGGGATCCGACCGGTCGCCTTCGGGAGATCCTGTGGCTGATCCTGCGGGAGAAAAGGAGGATGGAGTCAGGAGGATGGAAGCCGAGGTGTGGAGTTTATTGGGAGAGGGTGTTAGGTGGAGTAAAGTTTATTGAGAGAAAGTGTTAGTTGGATCAAGTTTACTTAGAGAAGGTGTTAGGTGAGTAAAGGAGAAGTGTTAGGCTGGAGTAAAAGTTTAGAGAAGGTGTTGGTGGAGTAAAGTTTATTTAGAAAAGTGTGTTAGGTGGAAAAGTTTATTTGAGAAGGTGTTAGTAAAGTTTATTGTTTATTAGGTGAAGTAAAGTTTATTGGGGCGGGGTGTTAGGTGGAGTAAAAATTATTGTTTTTGAAATTATTGTTTATTGGGAGAAGGTGTTGGGTGGAGTAAAGTTTATTGGGAGAAGGTGTTAGGTGGAGTAAAAATTATTGTTTATTAGGTGAAGTAAAGTTTATTGGGAGAGGTGTTAGGTGGAGTAAAAATTATTGTTTATTAAGAGGGTGTTAGGTGGAGTAAAAATTATTGTTTATTGGGAGAGGGTGTTAGGTGGGAGTAAAATTGTTTATTGAAAATTATTGTTTATTGGGAGGGTGTTAGGTGGAGTAAAATTGTTTATTGAAAATTATTGTTTATTAGGTGAGTAAAGTTTTATTGGGAGAGGGTGTTAGGTGGAGTAAAATTATTGTTTATTGAAAATTATCGTTTATTGGGTGAAGTAAAGTTTATTGGGAGAAGGTGGAGTAAAATTTATTGTTTATTGGGAGAGGGTGTTAGGTGGAGTAAAAATTATTGTTTATTAGGTGAAGTAAAGTTTATTGGGAGAGGGTGTTAGGTGGAGTAAAAATTATTGTTATTGAAAATTATATGTTTATTGGGTGAAGTAAAGTTTATTGGGGAAGGGTGGTAGGTGGAGTAAAATTTATTGTTTATTGAAAAATTATCGTTTAATAGGTGAAGTAAAAGTTTATTGTTTATTGGGAGGTGTTAGGTGTAGTAAGTTTATTTTTTATGGGGAGAGGTGTTAGTTGGAGTCAAGTTAATGGAGTTTATTGAGAGGTTAGGTGAATAAAGTTTATTGTTTATTCAGAGAAGGTGTTGGAGTCAAGTTATGGAGTTTATTGGGAGAAAGGTGTTAGGTGGAGTAAGTTTATTGTTTATTGAGAGGTGGAGTAAGTTTATTGTTTATTGAGAGAAGGTGTTAGGTGAGGTCAAGTTTATGGAGTGTGTTAGGTAAAGTAAAATCTATTGTTTATTGAGAGGTGTTAGGTGGAGTAAAGTTTATTTAGAGAAGGTGTTAGGTGGAGTAAAGTTTATTGTTTATTGAGAGGTGTTAGGTGGAGTAAAGTTTATTTAGAGAAGGTGTTAGGTGGAGTAAAGTTTATTGAGAGAAAGTGTTAGGTGAAGTGAAATTTATTGTTTATTGAGAGAAGGTGCTAGGTAAGTTTATTGTTTATTGGGAGAAGGTGTTAGGTGGATTAAGTTTATTTAGATAACGTGTTAGGTGGAGTAAGTTTATTTTTTATTGGGAGAGGTGTTAGGTGGAGTGAAATTTATTGTTTATTGGGAGAATGTGTTAGGTGGAGTCAAGTTTATTTGAGAGTGTTAGGTGAAGTAAAATCTATTGTTTATTCAGAGAATGTGTTAGGTGGAGTCAAGTTTAATTGAGAGAATGTGTTAGGTGGAGTCAAGTTTATTGAGAGGTGTTAGGTGAAGTAAAATCTATTGTTTATTCAGGAATGTTTAGGTGGAGTCAAGTTTATTGAGAGAATGTGTTAGGTGGAGTCAAGTTTATTGAGAGGTGTTAGGGTGAAGTAAATCTATTGTTTATTTCAGAGAAGGTGTTAGGTGGAGTCAAGTTTACGTGTTAGGTGAAGTCACGCAGACGACCTGGAAGGAGGGGGTTCGCCAAAATGAAGTGACTGGGAGGAAATGCTAAACTGTAAGTCATGCAAGTAGATTGACTGAAAGGGGCCGGGAAGTCACAAGATTGAAGTAAAGTTTATTGAGAGAAAATGTTAGATGAAGTCACACAGTTAGATTGGGAGAAGAAAGGGTTTTTATTATAATGAAGTCAAAAGAAGTAAAGTTTATTGAGAGAAAATGTTAGATGAAGTCACAAAGTTAGATTGGGAGAGGAAGGGTTTTTATTATAATGAAGTCAAAAGAAGTAAAGTTTATTGAGAGAAAATGTTAGATGAAGTCACAAAGTTAGATTGGGAGAAGGGTTTTATATAATGAAGTCAAAAACGGGAATTGAGGTAAAGGTTGTTCAAACGGACATCACTGTCTATTGAGTCTATTAAGAGGAAATGTTAAATGAAATCACAAATAGATTGGAAGAAGGATTCGGGAGAATGAAGTCACAAAGAGGAAATGAATGAAGTCACATAAAAATAAATTGAATGGAAAGGTCGGCAAGATGAAGTCACAATCGGGGACTGAAATAAAAGATTAAAACTGAGATCACATTGAGAGAAAAATGTAAAGTGACGTCACACAGATAGATTGGAAGAAGGGGTCGCCCGAATGAAGTCACAGACGGATAGAAAAAAAGTTAAGTGAAGTCACAGACGGATAGAAAAAAGATTATTAAGTGAAGTCACACGTAGAAAGAAAATGTGAAGTCACACGAAGATCACGAAAACGAAGTCAAACAAGTAAACAGAAAGAAAAGGGTTTAAATAGGTTTACAAGAGACAAAAAAAAAAAAAAAAACGACCTCAAATAAAATTCAAATTAAAAGATTCAAACGATGCCGCGTGTGAAACGAAATAAATGAATAAATTAAGTCATGGACACGAAATCGCACAAGTAGATTTTAAACAAAGATCGTTCAGGCGAATTCACACTAGATGATTTTAAAGAAAGTCGAAATGAAGTCACACAACACGGAATCGCACAAGTGGATTTTAAAGAAAGGTCGTTAAAGTGAAGTCACATTAGAGGATTTTAAAGATATCACACCAGCGAATTTTAAAGAAAGGTCGATCAATTGAAGTCACACTAAACGATGTCACACCAAAGGATTTTAAAGAAAGGTCGTTCAAATGAATTCAAACTAGAGGATTTTAAAGAAAGGTACTGTAAATGAAGCCACACGACACGGAATCGCACAAGTGGATTTTCAAAGAAAGGTCTTCCCAACGTGTCTCAAACCTCCGAGATGCACGACTTCCTCGCGCATTCATCATCATCCATCGCCGAGCTCTCTCTGCCCTGACGATGACTGCCGTAAGCGTCGTATTTACAATCCGACAATGTACACATGAACTAGATTGTGGATTGTACGTTACATTTCGCAACGAACCGCTGGCTCGGAACCGTCCGTGTTGCGCCGGAGGTTTCGAAGACGCTCGCCTGTGTGTGCTTGCGTCGGAACGGGAATATTGTGGGCGGGGCGATGGAGATGTGGCAAGGCATGCTATGTGTTTTATTTAGTTGTGAATGGAAGAGAGAGAGGGAGAGAGAGAGAGGGGAGGGAGGGAGGGAGGAGAGGGAAAGGAGAGGAGAGAGAGAGAGAGAGAGAGAGAGAGAGGAGAGAAGAGAGAAGAGAGAGAGAGGCAGAGAGAGAAGAGAGAGAGACGGAGAGGAGACGGGAGAGGGAGGAGAGGAAGAGAGAGAGAGACAGACAGACAGACAGACAGACAGACAGACAAGACAGACAGAGACAGAGACAGAAGACAGACCACGAGAGAGACAGACAGAAGACAGAACAGACAGAGACAAGACAGAACAGACAGACAAGAGAGACAAGGAGGCAAAAGACAGAGACAGGACAGAGACAGACAGAGAGGGAGAGACAGACAGACACAGACGGCCAGAAGACAGAGACAGAACACGACAGAGAGAGAGAGAGACAGAGGCAGAGATAGACAGATAGATTGACAAAGACAGAGGCAGAAAGACAGGTAGATATATAGATTCTTAGTGACAGACAGACAAGCAAACAGACTAATCGATGACAGGGCCATATGAGAAGTCACAGAGAGCCAGACAGAGAGCACTGATAGCCATGAAGCCAAGACAGAGAGACCACAGAAGAGGAGCCAATGCCAAGCCCAGAGATGGACATAGAGCCAGAGGACAGCCAGAGCCAGCCAGAGACAGACAGAAAAGCCGAGAAGACAGACAGAGGAGCCACTGACAGCCAGAAAGACAGACAGAGAGCCACTGACAGCCACAAAGACAGACAGAGAGCCAAGCCAGAAAGCCTGAGCCACCGCGAGCGAGAGAGCGAGCGAGGGAGGCAGGGAGGCAGTGTGTGTGTATCTCAAATGTGGATCTGGAGCCCCGAGGCGCGGAGGCAGCAGCAGCAGCAGCAGCAGCAGCAGCTCTCCTATATTCTGGAAATTCTCCGTGTCCGCCCGGTGCAGATTCCTTCCCACAGCCAAGCCTCTCTCGCCGCATTCATCTTGAAGACGGCAGCGCTGGGAGGAGAGGAGGAGGAGGAGGAGGTGGTGTGAGGAGGTGGAGGTGGAGGAGGTGAAGGAGGAGGAGTGGAGGAGGAGGAGGAGGAGGAGGAGGAGGGAGGAAGGAGGAAGAGGAAGAGGAGAGGTGGAGGAGGGAGGAGGAGGTGGAGGAGGAGGGGAGGAGGAGGTGGAGAAGAAGAAGAAGAAGGAGAAGGAGGAGGAGGAGGAGGCGCTCCTGCTCAGCGGCTCTGCTCTCGCCTCTGCTGCCGCTCCGGGTTCTTCCTTTTCGGCTTTATTGTCTTCTTCGTCTTCTGGCGTTTATTAATTTTTTTTGTCCTCTGTGTCTCCTCTCGATTCTTGAGGCGTCTCTGCTTCTTTTATATGTGTTCTCTTCCCTCTCTGTTTGTTGTTCTTTTTCTCTCTATCTTGCTCTTCTTCTTCCGTCGTTTCTCGCCTCTCCTCTACTTTCATATTTATCAGCTTTTATCTCCTCTTCTGTAAGGTTTTAAAGCGACGGTTCAAACCCCTGTTATACATCCACATTACTGATTATATATCTATTCATCATTTATTCTATTCCTTACTTCACTACGTATTCATTTATACAGGCATCACCATTTACGTCTCTATCCACCGTTTATCAGTTTTATTCCTTGTTTTCACTTACGTATTCGTTTGGACGCGAATCCGTGGAATCCCCTCTTCTACATGCATCTCCATTTACGTCTCTATCCACCGTTTATCAGTTTTATTCCTTATTTTCACTTACGTATTCGTTTGGACGCGAATCCATGGAAGCCCCTCTTATACAGGCATCACCATTTACGTCTCTATCCACCGTTTATCAGTTTTATTCCTTATTTCCACTTACGTATTCGTTTGGACGCGAATCCGTGGAATCCTCTCTTATACATGCATCACCATTTACGTCTCTGTCCACCGTTTATCAGTTTTATTCCTTATTTTCACTTACGTATTCGTTTGGACGCGAATCCGTGGACTTTACGTGATCTACACCATGTCCAGCCGCGGCCGTAATCGCTTTCAGATCTTTATCTTGGTGATAATGGGACCGCGCAATATGCAACGAAGGCGGGGTTTCACGCTGCAAGGAGGGAGGGGAGGGAAGGGAGGAGGGAGGGAGGGGGAGGGAGGGGGAGGAGGAGGAAGAAGGGAGGTGATGGGGAGGGAAGGAGGGAAGAAGGGAGTGGGAGGAGGCGAGGGAAAGGGAGAAGGAGAGAGAGAGAGAGAGAGAGAGAGAGAGAGAGAGAGAGAGAGAGAGAGAGAGAGAGAGAGAGAGAGAGAGAGAGAGAGAGAGAGCGAGAGAGAGCGAGAGCGAGATCGAAACAGACAGAAACAGTGAAGATACATTCAAACAGACAGAGACAATCGAGACATACACATCAGCAAAAAAAGAAGTAGAGACATTGAGAGAGAGAGATAAAAAAAAAAAAACTGACACTCGCATGTGGTTTCAATAATGTCTAGTTGCTCAGTAGGCCTTTAAAAGGAAAATTTAATAGCCCCATTTTATCTCCACATTGCTGTCGAATTTTGGACTACTCATGATGACGGCGAACCTCTAACTCCTGGCGAGTGAGGGAGGGAAGGTTGAGCTCTCCACTAATCACTTCAAATACCCGAGATAAGCCACAAAAGGAGGGAAACCCGGTATCTTTTTAAGGCGATATCGAACGGGCTTAATATTGCCCTCTGATAGCCAGAAATGAAGACGTCATCAGCTGGTGCCATCTGTTAGCCGTGCGGGGAACTAAACACATCTGGGCGTGCAGGCAAAGCCCTTAATGGGGTTTCGGGGGGGGGAGGGAGGAGGAGGGAGAGGAGAGGGAGGAGGGAGGGAGGAGGGAGGAAGGGAGGGGAGGGAGGGGGATATGAGGGTGTAACAGACACATACTGATGATGTTGGAAGTGCTGTGAATGCGTTTTCGTTTGCCGTACATGTGTGTGTCCGTGTGTTAGTGTGTGTGTGAGTGTTTGTGTGTGTGTGTGAGTGCGTGTGAGTGTTTGTGGTGGTGTGTGTGTGTGTGTGTGAGTGAATGAGTGAGTGAATAAGTGAGTGAATAAGTGAGCGAGTGAATAAGTGAGTGAGTAAGTGAGTGAGTGAGTAAGTGAGTGACTGAATGACTAAGTGCGTGCGTGCGTGTGTATGTACGTACTCACACACGTCTGCATCTGCGTGTGGGTCTGTCTTTGCCCTTTTTTTCCTACCCTGTGTATCTGTGGAACCCAGAGTACATTATTTATATTGTGAACACGACCACCAGTGATTAGGGAAGCTATAACTGTTCCCGTAAAGATTCGGGTCGCTGTAACAAGCGCGGGTGTGCGTGCATCTAGGGCGTGTGTCGTGTGTGTATGTGTGTGGTGTGGGGGGGGGGGGCGGTGTGTGTGTTGTGTGTGTGGGTGTGGCTGTGGCTGTGGCTGTGTCCGTGTGTGTGTGTGGGTAGGTGTGGCTGTGTCCGTGTGTGTGTGTGTGTGTGTGTGTGTGTGTGTGTGTGTGTGTGTGTGTGTTAGGGTGTTTACCCGTGGTCATACATTTACATAAGGTATGTATATGTGTATGAATGAATATCTTGCCTAATATTATTGTATCCATCTACGTGGGTTTGTATGTGTCTGTGTGTGTTAGTGGATGTTTGTTCAATATTATGCATGTACGTCTTTATATGAGTACGTGTGTATGCTTGTGTTTGTACTAGCTTACTCACGTGTCAAAAGTTGGGCTTTAAATAAGGAAGGAATAATATAGTTGGTGTGTTTAGCATTTTGAAAATAGCGCTGGTCTATATTTATGTGCATGGTGATAAGAGTAGAATGATGATGATGGAGAGAGAGAGAGAGAGAGAGAGAGAGAGAGAGAGAGAGAGAGAGAGAGAGAGAGAGAGAGAGAGAGAGAGAGAGAGAGAGAGAGAGAGAGACAGACAGACAGACAGACAGACAGACAGACAGACAGACAGACAGACAGAGAGATAGAGAGAGAGAGACAGAGACAGACAGACAGACAGAGGCAGAATGAGAGAGAGAGAGAAACGAAAAGAAATTAAAAAGAAATAGAGAAAAGGACAAAGACAAATCGAAAGATGAATGAAAGAAAGAAAGTAAGACAGAAACAAACAAAGAAAGAGAGAAAGAAAGAAAGAGAGAAAGAAAGAAAGAAAGAAAAAGAAAGAAAGAAAGAAAGAAAGAAAGAGAGAAAGAAAGAGAGGAACAGCACATAAGGGTATCATTCTTACCACCCTGGCTGTCTCCCACAGCGTTCGACCCCAAGAGTGGATAGGGGGGGGGGGGGGGGGAGGGGGGACATACCCTATGAATAAAGCAGTTCCGACCCCTTGGACGAGACACAAGGTGCGGGAGAGGGGAGGGGGAGAGGGAGAGGGAGAGGAGAAAGGGAGAGGAGAGAAGAGGCGAAAGGGGAGAGGAGAGAGGGGAGAGGGATGGGGAATAGGGAAGAGATGAAGGAAGGAGGGAC
>NW_020869894.1:908915-918915 GCF_003789085.1 Penaeus vannamei
TCTCTCTTCTCTCTCTCCGCCGGAATACACCTGCACGAAAGGCCAGCACCCCTCCCCACGAAGAGGCAGGTCTGGGCACGAACGCAGCGACCACTGATTTCCCCGAAGCCAAAACTGCTACGGTCTCGATCCCCGCGGCACGACGGGGGTAATGCTGCAAACCATTAGGACATATCGTGACATATCCATGACACAACCATCTCCCTAATGCACACCACGGACAGAAGAAAAACCTCACAATCGGTGATCGTTTTTACCACGCTCACCACACGCCGGCTCACACACGTATACGTCTTTAATTACATATGAAAATGGATATTTTGTTGCTCTCTGGCCCATTCTTGACACTTTGGTAGGTGGATGAAAAGAGTGTTTGGAAAAAGACTTCCGTTTGGCAATATTTGCAATCTTTTTCTCGCATAGACGCTTTTTTTCTTTTTATATCCGGTCCCATTTTTCTAACTTTCCCCTTCTGTTTTGATTTTTCCCCTTTTATGGGTGTTCACGGACGGTTTCGAACATATTCTTTTTCTCCTCAGACATTTTGAATGGTTGTTTTTACATCCGCTCTCTCTCTGCTTTCTTCTTTTCCTTCTCTCTACTTTCTCTCTCTCTCTCTCTCTCTCTTTCTCCTTCTCTTCTCATCTCTTTCTTCTCTCTCTTCTCTCTCTCTTCTTTCTCTTCTCTTCTCTTTCTCTCATCTTCTCTTCTCTTCTCTTCTCTTCGTCTCTCCTCTCTCTCTCTCTCTCTCTCTCTCTCTCCCTCTCTCTCGTCTACTCTCTCTCTCTCTCTGTCTCCTCGTCTCTCTCTTTATTCCCATTCTCTTCTGCTTATCTAACCTTACGTCCTATCAAGCATTTCGAAATGAATATGAAACCAGTATTTGAAGAAAGTGGGGGGAATAGGAAGTAAAAGAGGCTTTGGGATCTTAATACAGGTCCAGAGGAAGCGCTGGTCGGGAGCGGAGTCAAAAGAAAATGTCATTCGTGGCTCAAAATAGCTTGCATTTAAAGGGTAAAACGCTAATGATACAATGTTATCCTCACACAATCCGGGGGTACTTCAGTTCACGAGCAATTGCATATGAAATCTCATTTCTATATTGCTTCATAGGACTTCCGGTTCTCTCTCGCTCTCGCTTCTCTTCTCGGCTCGCTCTCGCTCTCTCTCCTCTCTCTCATCTCTCTCTTCTCTTCTCTCTCTCTCTCTCTCTCTCTCTCTCTCTCTCTCTCTCTCTCTCTCTCTCTTCTCCTCTCTCTTCTCTCGCTCTTCTCCTTCTCTCTCTCTCTCTCTCTCTCTCTCTTTTTCTTATTCCTTTTCCCTTTTTCCTTTCTCTCTTCTCTCCTCTCTCTTCTCTCTCTCTCTCTCTCTCTATTCTCTCTCTTTCTCTTTTCTCTCTCTTTCTCTCTCTCTCTCGTCTCTCTCTCTCTTCTCTTCTCTCTCTCTCCTCTCTCATCTCTCTCTTCTCTCTCTTCTCTCTCTCTCTCTCTCTCTCTCTCTCTCTCTCTCCCTCTCCTCTCTCCTCTCTTCTCTCTCTCTCTCTCCTCTCTCTCTCTCTCTCTCTCTCTTCTCTTCTCTCTCGTCTCTCTCTTCTACTCTCTTCTCTCTCTTCGTCTCTCTCGCTCTTCTCTCTCTCTCTCTCTCTATCTCTCTCTTCTCCCCCCCCCCCCCTCTCGTCTCTCTCTCTTCTCTCTCTCTCTCTCTCTCGTCTCTCTCGTGCTCTACTCTCTCTCTCTCTCTCTTCTCTCTTCTTCGTCTCTCTCTCTTCCTCTCTCTTCTCTCTCTCCTTCCCCTTCTCGTCTCTCTGCTCCTTCTCTTCTCGTACTCTTCTCTTCTCCTCTCTCATCTCTCTCTCTCTCTCTCTCTCTCTCTCTCTCTCTTGCCTTCCTCCTCTTAATTCCTCTTCCGCCCCTCCCTTTCCCCCTTCCCCCCTCTCCCCTCTCCCCCCTCACGCCTTCCGGTTCCTCCTTCGTGTTTTTTCGCCCCCAGATTCAAATAGGACACAAGAAGATGTGAGAAAGAAAAGAACAGAGAAAGAATTAGTCCAGAATGGGAAGAAGAAGTCACTGTGCCGTTAGGCAGTGGGAGAGCGTTGAAAAGATAAATCTGGGTATATCGCCGAGTACTACTCAGTCGCTGAGTAGTCTGTGAATGGAGATGCGGTTGGGGTTTTTGAAGATTCCTAGATTTTTCGTGTATAGTTTTCAGATTTTTAAATGTTTTTCTTCTAATTTTATTTCCCTTAACCGAATAAAACTTCGAATCTAGGAGAACAGCCAATAATCGAGGATCGTTGTGTTTTGATGTCATTCATTTTCGGTGATTTGGTCTTTTTTTTTTTTTTTTTTTTTCATTTTTTGCATTTGTTTGTCAGTTTTGGGTTTCAGTTTTAAATCACGGTGCTGTAAAAAAAAGACTTTGTAATTGATTCCTAAATGAGTATATAAATGAATTAAATGTAGATGACATAACCTGCTCAAGGATCGGGCTTGCAATTGACCGCGTTATCTAAAGAGGTGTAATTTATATTAATTCATATTCAATGTTTTTATTGGGATCCGCTTTTTTTCTTGTTGCTATATAAGGAAAGTCTCATTGCGTGACGAAAACTTAAATGGTTTAAAGAAAAACACTGACTGTCATTCATTTTTTTTTTTCTCTCTCATTCTCTCATCTTCGAGATATTGTCATCCTCCTCGTTCTCCGTCCTTTCTGTCTATCTGTGTTCTAATCTTATCTATCTATCTATCTCTGTCTATCCATCTCTCGCTCTCTCTCTCCTACCCCTTCTACTCTCCAAAATTTCAGACTCTACACCCTTATCCCTTCACACTCCCATCTCCTTCTTACTCTCCTTCACTCTCCCTCTCCTTTTATTCTTCTCCCTGCTCTCTCTCTCTCCCTCTCCCTCTCTCTCTCTCTCTCTCCTCTCCCCCTCTGGTCGGTGGTGGGGCTCTCCCTCTCCTCTCCTTCTCTCCCTTCTCTCTCTCTTTGGCCTTCCCTCCCTCTCCTCTCCCTCTCCCCCCCCCGCTCTCTCTCTCTTTCTCTCTCTCTCTCGTCTCTCTCTCTCTCTCTCTCGTCTCTCTCTTCTCTCTCCTCTCTCTCTCTCTCCGTCTCTCTCTCTCTCTCCCTCTCCCTCTCCCTTCTCCCCTCTTCCCATCTCTTTCTCCTTCTCCCCTCTCTATCACCCACTCGCTCTCCCTCTCCCTCCCCCCCCCCTCCGTCTTCTTCCCCTCTCCCCCTCTCCCTCTTCCTCTCTCCCTCCTCCAAACTCTCCCCTCCTCTCTCTCTCTCTCCTTTCTCCTCTCACTCTCTAATCACCCTAATCCTCTCCCTCTCCCCTCCCACGGGGGTGTTGTGGGTGGGTGGATCCCTTCTCTCTCTTCCTTCCCTCTTTTTCTCCCTTCCCCCCCCTCTCTCTCTCTCCTTTCCCCCCTCTTCGCCCACGCCCCTCTGCGCTTCCTCTCTCTTTCTTCTCCCTTCTCACCCACCCACTCTGTGTGGCCATACTGCTCCGCGTCTCTACCCCTCTCTCGGTCCCCTCCAACTCTCTCTCCTCTCCCTCGGCCCGTCGGATCGGCGGGCCCTTTTTTCAACAAACAGGAATGAAAATTCGGCCTGCCAACTCCCTTCTGCCTCCGGAAAAACCCTAACTTTGTGTTCCGCGCGCAAGCAGTTTGAGAGGGAAGATATGCCGGAGGGTCGCAGGTGGTGCGATGAGGCTGTGAGGCGAGAGATTTTTTTTTGGGGGGTTGACTGTACGTGGTACGGGGGGTTGGACGGACGGGCCTCATCAAGGAACTGATTTTTTCCCCCTGCGTGTGGTATGTTTCTGGTCTGTTTCCCTCTGTCTGTTTTTCTGTCTGTTTTCTGTCTGTTCTGTCTGATTTTTTTCCCCTGCTGTGGTAACGTTTTCTGGTCTGTTTTCTGTCTGTCTGTTCTGATTTTTCCCCCCCTGCGTGTGGTACGTTTCTGTCTTGTTTTCTGTCTGTCCTGTCTGTAATTTTTTTCCCTGCGTGTGGTACGTTTCTGTCGTTTCTGTCTGTTCTGTCTGATTTTTTTCCCTGCGTGTGGTACGTTTCTGTCTGTTTCCTGTGTGTCTGTCTGTCTGTCTAGCTAGCTATGGTCGTGTGTATCTATATCTACTTCTTTATTTATATCTATGCTATTTATCTATCTATCTATCTCTCCATTTAGCTGTATTTCTGTATTTATCTATCTGTCAGTCTTTCTTCCTTTCTATCTGTCTGTGCGTAATGTTTGTATATCATTATATATAACTATGGCTATATCTATATCAATCTATATCACTTCTAAGATATTTTACTATCTATTCATATAACTATCCATATATCTCTTCACTGTGTAATATATATATATATATATATATATATATAATATATATATATATATATATATATTTATATATATAATATATGTGTGTGTGTGTGTGTGGTGTGTGTGTGTGTGTGTGTGTGTGGTGTGAGTGTGTGTGTGTGTTGTGGTGTGTATATATATATATATATATATATATATATATATATATATATATATATATGTATGTGTGTGTGTGTGTGTGTGTGTGTGTGTGTGTGTGTGTGTGTGTGTGTGTGTGGTGTGGTGTGTGTATGTATATATATATATTATATATATATATATATATATATATATATATATATATATAATATATATATATATACATATAGTTATATATATATATATATATATATATATATATAATATATATATATATATATATATATATATATATATATATATATATATATATAGTATATATATATACATGTTGTGTGTTGTGTGTAAACACAAGTAGATTACATAGAAGTATAGACAGACATAAGTGTGTGTGTGTAACGCCTCTTCGTATATACATTAACGGATTATTTTCATCCGGGCATTTGATTTCGTGTCCGAAACGTCGGGCGCGGCTTCGTGCCTCCGTGGCTTCGAGTCGCTTGGAATCCGACGAGGAAAAAAACGAGAAGAATGTTGAGTTACAAAAGATGAACGATTGGTTCCTTTTTCTCATGGTCCTGTCTCTAGGTTTATATATTCTTTATTCTTTCTCTTGTTTCTATTCTTTTTTTCTCTTCCTCTCTCCTTCCCATCTCAATCTATGTAGTATCTATTTATCTAGATAAAGCACACCACAACACACACACACACACACACACACACACACAACACACACACACACACACACACAAACATACCCACATGTATGTATATAATGTTTACGTTTTATATATATTATATATATATATATATATATATATATATATATATATATATACATATATGTGTGTATATATACATATATACAAAATATACATATACATACACACATACACGCTGTACATTCCTGTATATCAGCCTCCCCGCTGAGTCTCCTGTCCGTGTGGAGGCGATCACTTGTACCACGTGACAAGTCGGTCATGCTGATGTTATAATTGTTCTGATGCCTTAGCAACTGTTCACGTGTGTTTGATTTTTGTTCTCGTGTCTCCTATCTATTCTTGTATATCAACATTTGTTCGCGTTGAAAAATTGCGAAAAAAAGAAGTTGAAAAAAAAAAAAAAAAAAAAAAAATAAAAAAATAAATCTTTTCTTTTGCATAAGTGAAGAAAATGTTGATTACGAAACGACGCCAAAGTTTAAACTGAGGGGATAATGAGAGAGTAAATTGAGGGGAAGGATAATTGAAGGACACTCGATGAGCACAGGATTTGCTGAGTCATGCCACAGATATCCCCCACACTGTCATTAAAACAGGGAGAGGAATCTGTGCTTTTATAACCTCGCTTTCACAACACTTGGGCTTCTGGGAAAATTTGCAATGTGAAATATCTACGAATCTGAGAGTTCTTCCTCTTTTCTTTTATTTTCCTTTCTCTCTCTTTCTCTTTTTCTGTCATGAATACGACGCAGATTTTCCGAAGACTATGCAATTCTTTTTTCTTTTTCCTTTTCCTTTCTTCTCTCTTTTTCTGTAATGAATACGACGCAGATTTTCCGAAGACTATGCAATTCTCTTCCTTTCCTTTCTTGCTCTTTCTTTTTTCTTTCATGAAAAAGACGCAGATTTTCCTTTCTTTTCCTTTTATTTCATTTTCCTTTCTCTCTCTCTTTTTTTCTGTCATGAATACGACGCAGATTTTCCGAAAACTATGCAGTTCTTTTCCTTTCCTTTCTTTCTCTTTCTTTTTTCTGTCATGAATACGACGCAGATTTTCCGAAGACTATGCAGTTCTTTTCCTTTCTTTCTTCTTTTTTCTACGATGCAGATTTTCCGAAGACTATGCAATTTTTTTTTCTTTCCTTTTCTTTCTCTTTCTTTTTTTCTTAATGAAAAAAGACGCAGATTTTCCGAAAACTATGCAATTCTTTTCCTTTCCTTTCTTTCTCTTTCTTTTTTCTGTAATGAATACGACGCAGATTTTCCGAAAACTATGCAATTCTTTTTCTTTTCTTTTTTCTTTTTTCTGTAATGAATACGACGCAGATTTTCCGAAAACTATGCAATTCTTTTCTTTTCTTTCCTTTTCTTTTTTCTGTAATGAATACGACGCAGATTTTCCGAAAACTATGCGAATTTTCCCGCATTAATATATTACACTATATATGTGAACGATTTTCTAGAGTAGTTTCTTGTCTTTTTTCTCTTATATTTCAAGATTTTTATTCCTTATTTTTATCAAAATTATCTCTAATTTTTATTTTTGAAGGAAAGTAATTATCATATTAGACAAGGAAACGCGATTTACTATGAATTTATTATTATATGAATTTGGCGTTCTCCTTCTTTTAGCTTTATTTCCATTAATCATTATCATTATTTTATGATCATCATCATCATCATTATCATTATCATTATTTATGATCATCATCATCATTACTATTATTATTATTATTTTATTATCATTATTATTATTATAATATTATTATTATTATTTATTATTATTATTATTATTATTATATTATTATTATTATTATTATTTCATCATCATCATTATCATGATATTCACAATCTCGGATTAGATGGAATTTCGGTTGTTGCCTTAAAACCTTGTACCTCTACATAAAACTACAGGAATGGCAATTACTTTCTTCGTTCCCCATAGGTTTGCTACTTCCCTTTTCAGTTCTCAATTACTTCCCTTTTCAGTTCTCAATTACTTCCCTTTTCAGTTCTCAATTACTTCCCTTTTCAGTTCTCAATTACTTCCCTTTTCAGTTCTCAATTACTTCCCTTTTCAGTTCTCCATATTTTCCTTTTTTTCTCGTTCTTTTTCTTCTTTTTTTGGTCTTATTCGAGAATGCCACAACAATGCTACAGCAATGATTTTGCATTTTTTTGCATTCTTCATGTACGGCCACATTTTCCGGCCTTCGTGTGTAAATCTCAAGTTGAAATCCCACAATTCCATAATATTTCGTTTACTTGTAATTCGGATTATGTTCGTCCCGTTTTCTTTCTAAATTAAACTTTCCACACAATTACCAGTGAATATTCCTTGCAATGTTAACATGCCTTCTCTTATATTCTCGCTGGGCCAGGCTTACTTACATTCACTGCTTACTTACACTCACTTACACATCTTACTTTCACTTACACTCACTTACACATCTTACTTTACACATCTTACTGCATCACTTACACATCTTACTTACATTCACTTACACATCTTACTTACACTTACACTTTTTCACACATCTTACTTACACTCACTTACACATCTTACTTACACTCACTTACACATCTTACTTACACTCACTTACACATCTTACTCACTTACTTACTTGCACATCTTACTTACATTCACTTACACATCTTACTTACACTCACTTACACATCTTACTTACATTCACTTACACACACACTCACTTACACATCTTACTTACACTCACTTACACATCTTACTTACACTCACTTACACATCTTACTTACACTCACTTACACATCTTACTTACACTCACTTACACATCTTACTTACACTCACACATCTTACTTACACTTACACATCTTACTTACACTCACTTACACACTTACTTGACACACTTACACATCTACACTCACAGTACACTCACTTACAACACTCACAGCACTTACATATCTTACTTACACTCACTTACACACAGCAGCTCACAATGTGGTTGGCGATCTCCCTTTTTTTCTATATAATCTACACAGAAGTAAATCTAAAGTGTTACCAACATGATGTTTCACGTAATTTGTTCCGTAATACTTACCAGGTCTTGTGCGGCATCCACGAACGCTCAAGGCCGTTTTCTGAGCCATTCCAAAGTCTTATCCAAAACTATTTCTTTATCCGTTTCTCTGATACATTGGCCTTGCATTCTTTTCTCCTTCCAGACTGGCTCTCTCTTTCCTCGATCTGCATTCTTTTGAACTCTCCCGGCCTTGCAGCAGCCTCGCTTTTATCCTTGCTGCTTTCAACTTCGGTTCATTGCTTTTGCTTTACATACCGACCAAAAGCTTTTTTTTTTTTTTTTACTTTTTTTTTACTTTTTTTTTACTTTTTTTTTTTTTTTTTTTTTTTTTTTTTTTTTTTTTTTTTACAAATTCCTCGCAACAAATGTTCCCTTTTTTTCTCTTTGTGCTTTCCTACCGGTCAGCAGCACCTTTTTTCGGGTGCGGCGCTGTCATTTTCATCATTTTTATTATTAAGTTATTACTATTATCATCATCATTAATGAAAAGCATCACCCAAATCTTATACGCACACACACACACACACACACACACACACACACACACACACACACACACACACACACACACACACACACACATACACACACACACACACACACAAAGAGAAGATTAATCAAATTCTAGATCTCAAGAGGAACTCAAGAAAACAATGTGCTGAAGTGGACTCGTTCGTGAACGGCTTCAGGCAGGCCCTCGCCCGTTTGTTTTGGGAGCGGAAGACAAATTGTGTGAGGCGCAGTTGGTCAGACAACCCTTCGTGATCGTGAAAGATCTTTCTTTCTCTTCTCTCTCTTCTCTTCTCTTCTCTTTTCTTCCTCTCTCTCTCTGTCTCTCTCTCTCTTCTCTCTCTCTCTCTCTCTCTTTCCCGCTCTGTCTCTCTCGCTCTCTCTCACTCTCTCTATCCCTCTCTCTCTCTCCCTCTCCCTCTCTCTCTCTCTCTCTCTCTCTCTCTCTCTCTCTCTCTCTCTCTCTCTCTCTCTCTCTCTCTCTCTCTCTCTCTCTTCTCTCTCTCTCTCCCTCACTCTCTCTATCTATTTATCTCTATCTCTCTCCTGTACTCTATACTTATTTCTATCATTGTCTTATTATTCCCCATTACTGATACCATTCTTCTATCCCTCCTCCGGCTATCCCCGTCATTGTGTATCCTCCTTAATATAACATAATCCCACACTACAACTTTCGACAACTACGGTCGCCATAACCTGATGTGACAAGAGCAAGCTATCGCATTCATAACAAAACACAGTTGTAGCTTAGGTCAAAGGTCACAGATCATGCGGATTTACTAGCGATCGCACAGGCGGATTGGAGCTCTAAAGATAACAGATGATCCTTGCAAACTTTCAGACGAGTTAGAAGATTTGTTGCGAAAAGTATCTGGCAACAGATTTGCGGAATCTACTCGGTCTTATTTTGTGTCTCCGCACTTTTATTTTTATTCCTCATTCTCTCCTCTCTCCTCTTTTGTTGGAAAAGTTCATTTTTTATTTGTTTCTGCCTGGCTTCAGACATGTTTACCCATTAATGACATGTGTTCTTGAGAATTGGACAAGGTGTATGGGGAGAAGAATCAGAATGATTACATGAAAGGTTCTATTTACAGACGTCACGCCCTTTTCGAGGTTCGTCTCACTCTTCTCACTTCGGGCGCCTAAAGCAACTAATATGTGACCCGCGTGTTCAGATTCCAGTTTTCCATGGAGCAAATGTTTCAGCGAATCTGACATAATGCTGACTGA
>NW_020869894.1:938915-946415 GCF_003789085.1 Penaeus vannamei
CTTCCCCTCTTGTGCTCTCTTTTCCTCCCCCCTTCTTCTCTCCCTTCTCTTCCTTATTCTCTAGTCTTTCTCTGTTTTCTTTTCTTTATCTCTCCTCTTTTATCTCCCTTTCTTCATCTCTTCTCTTTCTCCCTGTTTGTTTTATTTTTCTTATCTCCCTTTCTCTTTTGTGTTTTTTGTGTTTTTTCCTTTTTCTTTCGTTTTGGATCTTTGCTACTTTTATTTTTCTTCTTTCTCTTATTCTTTTCTTTTCTCTCTTCTTCATCTATTTCCTCCTTTATATCCTTTCTTTCCTCCTTTCTCTCCTCTCTTCTTCCCCTTTCTCCCTCTTCTCATTCCTCCTCCTCTTCCTCTACCTTCTTCTCCTTTCCTCCCTTCCCTCTCAGGCCTCCCTCTTTCCTTTCCTCTCCTCCTCCCTCTCCCTCTCCCCCCCCCCATGACCTCGAGACCTACGTTCCCCACCCAATAAAATACAAGGGGGGGGGGGGACGCCGATACCGAGGGTGGAATGGTGGGGGGAGGGGGAGGGAGAGAGGAGGAGGGAGGGAGAGAGGGGGAGGGAGGGAGAGAGGAGAGGGAGAGAGAGGGGAAGGGGATAGAGAGAGATATCTTCATGTAGAGTGGAAGGGTTTAGAAGATAAGAGGGAGGGAAGGAGGAGAGAGAGAGGGAGGGAGGAAGAAGAGAGAAGAGAAGTAAGAAGAGAGAGAATAAGAGAGGGAAGGAGATGAGAAAAGGAGAGAGGGGGAGAGAGAGAAAGAGAAAAGAGAAAAGAGAAAAAGAGAAAGAAAAAAGAAAATAGAAAAAACAAACAAAACAAAACAAAAGAAATAATACCAAACGACCCCCCAAAAAAAAAAAAAAAAAAAAAAAAAAAAAATACAACCAGAAAAGAAAAGAAAGAAAAGAAAAGAAAGAAAGAGAGGGTGTAGGAGGGAGGGAACGAAGGGGTTAAAATGCAGACTTGAGGGGTTAAAAGTGTGAAAGAGTGTGCCAGAGGTCGACCAAAGAGTGACAGATTTAGGGGTCGTCCTGTAATTTAAGGAGAGAGGAGTTGATATAAAGAGAAAGATGTGATTATCTTCGGTCGTTTTCAGTGATGGCGAGGAAGATGGATAGATGGGGGAAGCGGAGGACTGGAGAGGGGAGTCGAGTGAGGCAGATAGATGGATAGGGAGGGATAGATAGGGAGAAGGATGGGTGGATAGATAGATAGGGAGAAGGATGGGTGGATAGATAGATAGATAGGGAGAGATAGATAGGGAGAAGGATGGGTGGATAGATAGGTAGGGAGAAGGATGGGTGGATAGATAGATAGGGAGAGATGGATACTATGGTAGTTGGATGGGTGGATAGATAGATAGGGAGAAGGATGGGTGGATAGATAGATAGGGAGAGATAGATAGGGGCAGAGATAGATAGGGAGAAGGATGGGTGGATAGATAGATAGGAGGATGGATACTATGGTAGTTGGGTAGGTGGATAGATAGATAGGGAGAAGGATGGGTGGATAGATAGATAGGGAGAGATAGATAGGGAGAAGGATGGGTGGATAGATAGATAGGGAGAGATAGATAGGTATGGGTAGATAGATAGGGAGATATGGAATGGTGGATAGGTGGATAGATAGATAGGGAGAAGGATGGGTGGATAGAAGGATGGGTGGATAGATAGATAGGGGAGATAGGAGGATGGGTAGATAGATAGGGAGGGATAGTAGAAGGGTGAATAAAGAGATAGGAGGGGTGGATAGATAGATAGGGAGAAGCATGGGTAGATAATTAGATAGGGAAGTAGATGAATAAATAGATGATTGGTTGATAGACTTATTGACAGATAAATAGATAGATAGATAGATAGAAGAACGTGCTGATGGATAGACAGACAGATTGACAAACAGATAGACAGACACGCAGGTAGATACACAGATGGATAAAGAGATAGATACACATATGGATGTATAGAGACAAACAGTTATTCAAGTAGATAGATAGACAAACAGATACATAAATAGACACAGTGAGATTGATATACAGGAGGATAGGATTGACAGACAGACAGAAAGACAGACAGACAGACAGGCATTCAGATTGACAGATAGATAGTAAGACAGACAGACAGAAGGACAGACAGATTGACAGATGATAGACAGATGACAGACAGACAGACGGACAGACAGAAGGACAGACAGATCGACAGACAGATTGACAGACAGACAGATTGACAGAGACAGATCGATAGACAGATTGACAGACAGACAGACGACAGACAGAAGGACAGACAGATTGACAGACAAATGGACAGACAGATTGACAGACAGACAGACAGTCAGGCCGACGGGAGGAAAGCCCGAGTGCGCGACCGACCGCCGAAAGACGCATCCGCCGGCAAGAAGTCCTCCTCCGCCGCCGCCGCCGCCGCCGCCGCCGCGCCTCGGCGAAACCACGTGGGAACCGCTCTTCCGTCCGGCCGCATTCCCAAGGCCTCGGCGCCGCGCTGCAAGGTCGAGCCATCTCCCAACCAGCATCGAGGAACACATATTGATTAGGGCCGTCATCCCACCCAATATTGCATCAACTCGCTCGTATGCAATGTAACTGGGCGCGTTGGTGACGGCGCGGAGGAGCCAGGCTGCAGCGGCGAGCATGCATCGGCGACTTCTGGCAACAGCGTGCATGATGGTGAATGTGGGCAGACAGGCAGGCAGTGTTGCCACCTCTGAGGCTTATCCCACTTATCGGTTATTTCCCCCTCCCCCTCTCCTCCCCTTCTCCCGTGGCCTCCCCTCCCCCCCCCCTCCCTCTTCCACGTGATTACTGGCCAGCGTGGCCGTATGTCACAGCCAAGTGGGAAGGTCGAGCCGGAATTAGCGAGCACGTCGGGCGGGAGGGCGAGCGGGTGACGTTCGCGCCGCGGCCGCTCGTCGCCGCCTCCTGCCTGCCGCGTCTCATCTGTTTCAGACAGGCTTTCGCTGACAAATATTTCCTGCATCTTGTCAGCCAGTGGTCGACAGTCGCTGACGGCTCCCTCCGCCCCTCCTCCCTCCTCCTCCTCCCTCCTCCTCCTCCTCCTCCCTCACCTCGCCCAGCTCTCCCTCCCTCTCCTCCCCCTCCTCCCCGCCCCCCCCCCGCCCCTCCCCCGCGCCGCGCCAGCCTCGGCAGGAGTTTATAAAGTTGGGTTTCATTACGGATGTGTTTGGGCGTCTCCTTCGGCGACACGGAGGCCCTTTAAGCGGCGGGAGCTGGAGGAGGGAGTGGAGGAGGAGGTGGAGGAGAGAGTGGAGGAGGAGGTGGAGGTGGAGGTGGAGGAGGAGGTGGAGGAGGAGGTGGAGGAGGAGGAGGAGGTGGAGGAGAAGGGAGGAGGAGAGAAGGAGGTGGAGGTGGAGGTGGAGGTGGAGGTGGAGGTGGAGGTGGAGGTGTAGGTGGAGGAGAAGGAGAAGGAAAAGGAGGAGGGAGGTGAAGGAGGAGGAGGAGCTGGAGGAGGAGGAGGAGGAGGTGGAGGAGGAGGAGAAGGAGAAGGAGCTGGGGAAGGAGAAGGAGCTGGAGGAGGAGGAGGAGAAGAAGAAGAAGAAGAAGAAGAAGAAGAAGAAGAAGAAGAAGAAGAAGAAGAAAGAAGAAGAAGAAGAAAGAAGAAGGAAAGGAGGAGAAGGAGGAGGAGGAGGGAGAGAAGGAGAAGGAGCTAGGGAGCTGGAGGAGGAGGAGAGAAGAAGAAGAAGAGAACAAGAAGGAGGAGGAGAAGGAGAAGAAGAAGAAGAAGAAGAAGAAGAAGAAGAAAGAAGAAGAAGAAGAAGAGAACAAGGAGAAGGAGGAGAGGAGAAGAAGAAGAAGAAGAAGAAGAAGAAGAAGAAGAAGAAGAAGAACAAGAACAAGAAGGAGGAGGAGGAGGAGCCACGAGGGAGGGCGCATGTGGCAGCCCCCCCCCCCACCCGCCACCCACTGCTCCGGAAATGCTCGCATGATGTGATCTGTGCTTCTCGGCCTACATAATGCCGTACGTGATGTTATGTGCTCGGGACAGCTATGCGGATATGTGACGCAACGTACAGCTAGTATGCGGAGGTATAAGGTTGCACGGGAGTGGTATATCGCCGACGGTACCATATGGTATTCGCGGAGTATGTGGCGGAGCGGGCATAGCGCAGAATGGCGCATAAATAAACATAAAAGTGCATAAATAAAACATAAAAGTGCATAAATACACACACACAAAAAAAATTCACCGAAAGAAGGTTGTGAATGGAGACGACGCAACGCAACCCGGACTTAAAACAACAGGAAAGACCAGCAATGCATAACGGCTTGAACGGAAATCCGATGCAGTTTTCGCAACCTTTTGGCACGCTGTCTTGGCCGCCGTGTCGTCGCGTCGCCGTAGTCACTGTATCACTGTCACTATCGCTACTGTATCACTGTCACTATCGCTACTGTATCACTGTCACTATCGCTACTGTATCACTGTCACTATCGCTACTGTATCACTGTCACTATCGCTACATCACTGTCACTATCGCTACTGGTCACTATCGCTACTGTATCACTGTCACTATCGCTACACTGTCATCGCTACTGTATCACTGTCACGGTATCACTGTCACTATCGCTACTGTATCACTGTCACTATCGGTACTGTGCTACTGTATCACTGTCACTATCGCTACTGTACTCACTATCGCTACTGTATCACTGTCACTATCGCTACTGTATCACACTATCGCTCACTGTCACTATCGCTACTGTATCACTGTCACTATCGCTACTGTATCACTGTCACTATCGCTACTGTATCACTGTCACTATCGCTACTGTGTCACTATCGCTATTGTATCACTGTCACTATCGCTACTGTATCACTGTCACTATCGCTACTGTATCACTGTCACTATCGCTACTGTATCACTGTCACTATCGCTACTGTCCTATCGCTACTGTATCACTGTCACTATACTACTGTATCACTGTCACTATCGCTACTGTCACTCACTGTCACTATCGCTACACTGTCACTATCGCTACTGTATCACTGTCACTATCGCATCATGTCACTATCGCTACTGTATCACTGTCACTATCGCTATCACTGTCACTATCGCTACTGTATCACTGTCACTATCGCTAAGATGAGAGACTGTAGGATAAGTAGGTTAGCCCTATACGCTTCTACTTTATTTCTCTATCACAAATAGATTGACATTAATAGCAGCCATCATCACTGCATCACAAGTATGATAACAAACAATCACTATCATAAATATGATAACAAATACGGTATCACTGTATCACAATTATGATAACACACTATCACTATACCGTAAATAAGATTACACGCTCACTATTTCTGTATCATAATTAAAACAAACACACTATCACTGCATCACAGTTATGATAACACATACAATCACCGTATCACAAATTGATTAACACGCACACAGACACAATCACTAAATTAAGATTATAATAATAAACACAAGATTACTTTACCATAAATAAGATAACACATTCTATCACTGTATCAATTATGGTGATATATACACAATCACTCTGTCATAAATGGAATAACACAAACTCACTTTGTTACGGATAGAATAACACTCACAATCACTATATCATGATTATGCTAACAAATATGCAAACACTTGTAACGTAGCTATAACAACAAACAAAGTCACACACACACAGTCACTCTAGAACAACTGAAAAAATTCATACATTTCTATGTTATTTTACCGCACATAAAATCACACACACACACACACCACACCACACACACACACACACACACACACACACACACACACACACACACACACACACACACACACACACACACACACACACACACACACACACACACTATCACCTGTATCACTGCAGTCCAAGTAGGATAACAAACACACTGCCATCACAACTGACTTATCCTTCCCACAGCCCCACCATCACACTTCGACGAGCTTCACCATAACACTGTACCTCTTCAACACGTCAGTCAGCAAGGATTGTTCAGCATTTCGAAATGAACAGAAACACGGCAGGCAAAAGTTCATGTGTTCGTCTCAAGAATTGTTAGCTTGTGTTGTTCTTTCTGCATTCTTTCTCGTGTGCGTCTGTGCTTGCTTTGGTGTGTATCTATCGATCAGTGGGATTAGGTTGTCTGTCTGTATGTTGTGACGAGGGGATATTGCAGTGTAGATAGCTGGATAAATATAGATAGATAGAAGAGATAAGAAGAAAATAAGGTGAAGTGGAGGAGGAAAGTGAGGAAAGGGAGGGGAGGGGGGAGGGGAAGGAGGGGAAGGAGGGGGCGGTGATCTAGCTGTCATGCTTAGACTTTCTCACGCCAGCCTGACATTACCCCCCCCCCCCATCCCCCTCCCCCACCTCCCCAACCCTAGTCTGCTCTCCTTCTCCTGACCGCACTTAGAAAAGGGAGTGGAGGAGAGGAGACAAGAAGAGGGGAGAGAGGAAAGAATGTGAAGAGGGAGGAGGAGAGAAAGAGAGAAGGAGTGAGGAAGAAGTAGAGAAGAGAGGAAAGGAGAATGGGAGGGGGGAGACAGAGAGAGTGGGAGAGGGAGAGGCAAAAGAAAGGGAAAGGGAAAGCAGAAGGGAAAGGGAGAAGAACTGATAGATAGATAAAGATAGATAGAAAGAGAAATAGAGAGACAGAGACAGAGACACAAGTAAACAGATAGACAGACAGAGACACAGATAGATCGATAGATAGACAGAGACAGCGACAGATAAATAGATAGATAGACAGAAACAAATAGATAGATAGGTAGAGAAAGTCTGGCCGTTTAAAGGGACGCGTAGGGTAGGGAGGGCAGGCGATAAGGGCGAGCGGCGAAGGGAGACAGGAGGCAGACAGTGCAATTTATTCACAACATCTCCCTCTCAAAGTTAATCTCGGGACATGGAAAGGAAAGCGGCTGTATTTTAACCTGCCTCTGTGCCTTCGCCATGCATCGGGTAGTGCAAGCAGACTTTACTCCCGGCCGCGTCACGCTACCTCCGCCTCTCTGGTCCCTCGGAGCAAGAGCGGAAATCCCTCGCGCTTATTCTATTAAAACTTATTTTTTTTCCATGGCGAGCATTTTGAGTTTTTTTTTGTTTTTTTGGTTTCCTGACGTGGTTTTGATCTTCACTGCGTACTCTATTAAGAGCCAAGTTACCTTACGGTGCTCGCGAATCACATTTGCATACAAAGAACCGCACTGTACATTTGTGAGAATTATACACCAGTTCACAAGAAGAAGAAAAAAAAAAAAAAAAAATCTTGTGCATACAGCCCTCCAGACCTGCGCATTCTCGCTCTTCCGCACGGGTGATGTAGAGGTGTTATTTGCACGGCACGACGGGCGGGAATTTACTTATGCTTCTATGTAATCTTTCAATTGAACACATTGATGACATGCAAGGAACATTCTTGCAGCCTTTAAATCACGAGGGACTTTGCAGCGTTGGCCTCGTGCATGTGAGAATGCGAGTACGTGCCATGGTATGTAGGGG
>NW_020869894.1:948915-951415 GCF_003789085.1 Penaeus vannamei
AGAGATTAGGTCGAAGGAACAAAGGAATCTTCCTTAGACAACAAAGAAACTTCTGGAACTTCATGGGAGTGACAAAGAGAGAAGAAGCTCCGTCGACAAGGAAAGCAGAAAATAAATATTGATGATAAAGGAACGTATAAGGAGAGTGACGACAGGATCCAAGAGAAGGCTCGAGACAGAACAAAGAAAACAAAGAAATACCCTAACGACACAAAGAAATTCCTTAAAAAAAACAGAAAAGCCGTTATGAGCCAAAGATTATCCGTCACGAGGCAGAGAAAGACCGTTATAAAACTATTATCCGTCATATAACAGAAAAAATCGTAATAAAACAAAGAAAGTCCTTTATTAAACAAAGAAAACCCGTTAAAAACAAAGAAAAAACCTTTAGAAAACAAAGAAAATTCTTTACAAAAGAAAGAAAATCCGTTTGAGAATCAAGAGAAAACGTTAAAAGAAAAATCCGTTACGAAGAAAAAACCGTTTAAAAGAAAGAAGAGAAAAACGACGGAAGTTAAATCCGTTACGAAGAGAAAAAACGTTACGGAAGAAAAAAAAACCGTTACGGATAAGAATTTCTGTCGCAGGACAAAGAAAACCTTCTTAGTGGCTGAGAGGAAGTCCTTTTACGAAACAAAGAAAGTCCTTTTATGAAACAAAGAAAGTCCTTTTAAGAAACAAAGAAAGTCCTTTTAAGAAACAAAGAAAGTCCTTTTAAGAAACAAAGAAAGTCTTTTAAGAAACAAAGAAAGTCCTTTAAGAAACAAAGAAAGTCCTTTTTAGAAACAAAGAAAGTCCTTTTAAGAAACAAAGAAAGTCAATTTTAAGAATCAAGAAAGTCCTTTTACGAAACAAAGAAAATCTTTCAAGAAACAAAGAAAGTCCTTTTTAAGAAAAAGAAAATCCTTTCAAAGAAACAAAGAAAGTCCTTTTAAGAAACAAAGAAAGTCCTTTCAAGAAACAAAGAAAGTCCTTTTAAGAAACAAAGAAAGTCCTTTTAAGAAACAAAGAAAGTCCTTTTAAGAAACAAAGAAAGTCCTTTTAAGAAACAAAGAAAGTCCTTTTAAGAAACAAAGAAAGTCCTTTCAAGAAACAAAGAAAGTCCTTTAAGAAACAAAAGAAAGTCCTTTTACGAAACAAGAAAGTCCTTTTAGAAACAAAGAAAGTCCTTTTAAGAAACAAAGAAAGTCCTTTTAAGAAACAAAGAAAGTCCTTTCAAGAAACAAAGAAAGTCCTTTTAAGAAACAAAGAAAAGAAACAAAGAAAGTCCTTTAAGAAACAAAGAAAGTCCTTTCAAGAAACAAGAAAGTCCTTTTAAGAAACAAAGAAGTCCTTTGAAAAGAAAGTCCGAAACAAAGAAGTCCTTTCAAGAAACAAAGAAAGTCCTTTTTAAGAAACAAAGAAAGTCCTTTCAAGAAACAAGAAAAGTCCTTTTAAGAACAAAGAAAGTCCTTTCAAGAAACAAAGAAAAGTCCTTTTAAGAAACAAAGAAAGTCCTTTTCAAGAAACAAAGAAAGTCCTTTCAAGAAACAAGAAAGTCCTTTTAAGAAACAAAGAAGTCCTTTTAGAAGAAAGTCCTTTAGAAACAAAGAAAGTCCTTTCAAGAAACAAAGAAAGAGAAAGAAAGTCCTTTAAGAAACAAAGAAAGTCCTTTTAAGAAACAAAGAAAGTCCTTTTAAGAAACAAAGAAAGTCCTTTTAAGAAACAAAGAAAGTCCTTTTAAGAAACAAGAAAGAAGAAACAAAGAAAGTCCTTTTAAGAAACAAAGAAAGTCCTTTCAAGAAACAAAGAAAGTCCTTTCAAGAAACAAAGAAAGTCCTTTTACGAAACAAAGAAAGTCCTTTCAAGAAACAAAAGAAAGTCCTTTTAAGAAACAAAGAAAAGTCCTTTAAGAAACAAAGAAAAGAAACAAAGAAAGTCCTTTTAAGAAACAAAGAAAAGTCCTTTAAGAAACAAAGAAAGTCCTTTTTAAGAAACAAAGAAAGTCCTTTTAAGAAACAAAGAAAGTCCTTTCAAGAAACAAAGAAAGTCCTTTTAAGAAACAAAGAAAGTCCTTTTTAAGAAACAAAGAAAGTCCTTTTAAGAAACAAGGAAAGTCCTTTAAAACAAAGAAAGTCCTTTCAAGAAACAAAGAAAGTCCTTTTACAAAACAAAGAAAGTCCTTTCAAGAAACAAAGAAAGTCCTTTTACGAAACAAAGAAAGTCCTTTTAAGAAACAAAGAAAGTCCTTTGAAAACAAAGAAAGTCAAAAGAAACAAAGAAAGTTTTCAAGAAACAAAGAAAGTCCTTTTACGAAACAAAGAAAGTCCTTTAAGAAACAAAGAAAGTCAAAGAAAGTCCTTTTAGAAACAAAGAAAGTCGAAACAAAGAAAGTCCTTTTAAGAAACAAAGAAAGTCCTTTCAAGAAACAAAGAAAGTCCTTTCAAGAACAAAGAAAGTCCTTTCAAGAAACAAAGAAAGTCCTTTTAAGAAACAAAGAAAGTCCTTTTTAAGAAACAAA
>NW_020869894.1:961415-964721 GCF_003789085.1 Penaeus vannamei
TCTCTCTCTCTCTCTCTACTCTCTCTCTCTCTCTCTCTCTCTCTCCTTCCCCTTTCCCTCCCTTCTCTCTCTCGCTCACTCTCCGTCCAGACACGCCTCTTTGCAGCCGGCATCAATATGGTTATCTCGCGTAGGTCATTCCTTACATCACGTCATCGTCAACATCATCATCATTCTGGAAGGATCATCACTATCAATCCGTTATCACCATCCATGTCATCACTATCTACTTGTCTTCACCATCCTATCAATTATCTTCCTTTTTTCACCATCTTTGTCATCACTTTCAACTCGTTTTCACCACCTATCCTATCATTATCTACCTCTTTTCAGCATTCATGTCATCACTATCACTCGCTTCATCATCTATCAATTATTTACCCCTTTTACATCTTCATATCTTCACTATCTATCTCTGCCTTCACAATTATTTATATCTTCACTATCTACCCTTTTTCACCATCCTATCAATAATCTACCCTTTTTCACCATTCATGTCATCACTTTCTACCCTTTTTCACCATTCATGTCATCACTTTTCTACCATCCATATCATCATCATCTCTCCTCTTCATCACCATCGGAGTCTGCGAGATCCCGGGCGTGCATTCCCCGAAGGCTCGTATGCACCACCAGGGCGTTATGTGTGCATCAAGATCTATTTCGCTCGCGGCCGTAATTCTTCCTTTGTGACTGTTGCAACTTGCATTCCCGTTGCTCTGGCCGACACCCCCTTCATCGCCGTAGTCTTTTTTTTTTTTTTTTTTTTTTTTTTTTTTTTTTTTTTTTTTTTTTTTTTTTTTTTTACGTCATCGCCTCCCGAGCCCGTGTGTGGGTTATCATGGCATCACCATTTTTCATCCGTGCGGGACCCATCTCCCCCCTTCCCCCCCCCCCTAGCACTGTCGGCCTCACCATCACATATGCACCATACCCCCCCCCCTCCCTCCCTTCCCTCCCGCCCTTCGCTCCCCCGCCCCGCCCCTCCACCCTCCGCGCCCTGTCTGGCCGCCGCGCCGTGTAGACAGTCATCAGCCGGGCCAGCCAGCGGACCCCAGACCGGCGCTCACCGTCTGGAGCGTGACGTCACCGGCGGCCGGCCAATCCGGCTCCGGCTCGCGCACGGGGACGCGCGGCATGGCGGCGCTGGTTGGCTGCGGCGGCGGGGTTGAGGCGTCCGCGGGATGAGCCCCGCCGAGCCCCCCCCCGCGGCCCTCGGTTATTGATCCATAGCGTGAGTACGTTGGTTCATTGTCGCGAGTGCGCGCGTGAGTACGGCGGCGCAAGGCAGGCAGGCCGCGCGGGCTCGCTGCCGCCGCCTGCTGCCTCCTCTACTGCAACGCTGCAACCACACCCGCCCACACGCCCGCACTGCGACCTTAGGCTCTCCCACACCCGCGTTCGCATGGCCGGACTGCAACCACATCCGCCCATACTGCAACGGCACTTACTTATACTGCAACCACATCCGTCTATACTGCGGTGCATTCGCCTATGCTATGATCGCACCGACGATGTTGCAACCAAACTGCCGCCTTTGCCGATGACGACGATGCTGACGCCCCTCGCTCCCACGCCCACATGGCAGAGAACGTTGCTCGCTTTGCAGTGCCTCCTCCTCCGCCCACCTTGCAGCCCCCGTCAGTCTACCTCAACCACGCCCTGTCGGAGTGGCATCCTGCAATTCATACTGCAGTACACCCATCAATACTTGCAGCCGCGCACCCACCTACACTGCAACTGCATCTATTAACACTGCAAGCGCGCCCATCCATCCCTGCTGCAACTGCATCCACCTTCAGAACGGTCTTGTGCAACCCCTTTTCCAGACTCCACACGTCACTGCAACTACAACGAACAGCCATCATGACCATATACGGCACAGCAACCTCGCTCCATGTTGCAAGCGATTGAAAGCACGTCACTCTAGCCACGCCGAGAACCGCCGTGACACAAAACCCGCCTCGAAATCACGCCCATCCACACGGCGATCCACTCGCAACGCACCCACATCCTGCCACATTGCAAGTCCTCCACTTTGCCACCGCACTCAGCACACGCACGGCAGCAGTATGCACCACACCCTTAAATTACTCTGCAATCACATACCTTCAGTCAACAGCATCACTCACGAGCACGCTGATTGATTGCAAAACCTTCTGCATATTCAGGCATTTCTTGTTGCAGATGAAATCCACATAACGGAGCCACAACCAACAAGTGAAACCGGAGCCACATGCATTGCAGTGAAAGTTGCTTTGGGATATTGCAAAGGAGGCTCTGGTTACTGTCATAGTCAGGATGTTATGATGTTTTGTCATTCGTTATTATCATTATTGCATCGATGGTGATGTTGATAATTGATTAAGTCAATTATCGTGATGATAATTAAAGCGATAATAACGCTGATTTCGATAATGATAATGATGCTGATAACAATATTACTACTACTACTAGTATTGTTACTGATAATCATAACAGTGACGATAATGATTATCAAACATGATTATATGCAAAATAATAATAATGATGACGATGATAATGACTGATGATTGATGATGATGACGACTCAATGATGAGGAGGAAGAGGAAGAGGAGTAGGAGGATGATAATGATAATAAATTAGTAATAATGATGACATATATATACATACACAACATACATACATACACAATATATATATATATATAATATATATATTATATATATATATATATATATATATTATGTAAGTATTTATACATATACATATATATATATATATATATATATATAATATATATAAATATATATACATATATATATATATGTATATGTATATATATATATATATTTTTTTATAAATATATATGTATATATATATATATATATATATATATATATAATGTGATATATATATATATATATAATATATATATATATATATATAATCTATATATATATACTATATATTAATATATATGTGTGTGTGTTGTGTGTGATGTGTGTCACATTACACCATATAATCTACATCTATATCTATATTCCTATTCTATACATATCTATCTATCTATATATTTATATACACAGCACACACACACACACAGCATATATTATATATATATAATATATATATACTATAATATATATATATATAATATATATATATGTTGTGTGTGTGTGTGTTGTGTGTGTATGTGTGTGTGTTGTGTGTAGGTGTGCTCGTGTGGTATGTGTGTGTGTTGTGTGGTGTGAGTGTGTGTGTGTGGTGTGTGTGTTGCAATACACCTGTGTCGTGTGACTGTGTGTGTGTGTGTGTGTGTGTGT
>NW_020869894.1:968106-975606 GCF_003789085.1 Penaeus vannamei
GTTTGTTATTCATTTCCGCCTCATTATCATTTTATTGCATCATTTTAGTATCATTATCATTAATCATCATCATAGCTTATCATTATTTATATTTATTACTACTATATTATTATTATCATCCTCATTATCATTATCGGTTATTATAATCATAATTATTTCATAGGTCATTATTATCATTTTATTATTATCAATATTTCTTTATCATTAGCATTGTTACTATTATTACCACCATCATCATCATCGTCATCTTCATTAGCATAATCATTATTATCAATGCTTTTAATATTATCATTATCATTATCATTTTCATTATCATTATCATCATTTAATTATTATGATTATCATTATGATTATAATTATTTTCATCATTATTGCTATCATGATTTTCATCATTATCATTACATTTTTATTATTTCATTATTACTGCTATTATCATTATTATCATTGTGATTCTTGTTATTTTTATGATTGTTATTACCATCATTGTTATTATCATTATCATCATCATTGATATTATCATTATTGTTATCATTATTATTAATGTGTTATCCATATCATTACCAATATTGTTGCTTTCATGCATTATCTTTATTACTATGATCAAATATAATTTCACATATATACTGTTCACCATTATCAATTCCATGATTTCCATCACCATTATGTTTACCACTGACTTTTATTCATTATTCTTATTATCATTGTTTCTATTATCATTATCCTCATTATCATTAATTTTATTATCATCGTTATTTTTGCATATGTACCATCATTCTTACTATCATAATCGTTGTCATTTTTACTATCATTATTATTAATATCATTATCATCTTCATGGTTATCATTTTTGTCCTTATTATTGTTATTATCATTGTTGCTGTTATCCTAAGATACGTATTTGCGATAATATTGGTATTGATAATAGACATATAAAAAAATAAATCAGATATTGAATTTTTTTACCATAATACCAGTATGCAAATTTTGCCTCAATTACCTATGCTGTTTCTGTGTTGAAATGAATCACTGACGCTATTAGTAAAACGATCATTAACCTTATTTTCATTAACCTACTGCCACGCTATTATCTTTTATAATTAGTATTGTCATCAAAATCGCCATTTCTATTTTTCATTTACATTGCCATAACCATCATGGATATCATTATCACTATAATCATTTTCTTTCATCCTTTTTTTATTACGTTTATCAGTGGTATTATCATATTTATTTGTATAATCACTCTCGTTATGGACATTTCCCTTGATATCACAATAATTACGATAATCATATCATAATTTCTAGTCAGTTTTACTATCTTTTGTGATAAAATGGTTGTTATCATAAACCATTTTCCTGAATATATTCCCATAAAATAGTATTGCTATTATTAATCTCCTTACACTCGCTGGCGGAGACTACAAAACGACCATTAAGTGTTTTAGAATCTTTTATTATGACACTTGATATTACCTGGAATGCATAAACTGAAACTCAAAATATCTTATTTCACCTGTTAACGGATATCATGTCTACATAAATGACATTTACGTTGTACAGTAAAGTGTAAAAAATATACTATTTACGGAAAGGAAATATATTGTGCAGTAAAACAAGGCAAGTGTACAGTTGATAAAATAGCTGCTGTAAAGTAATTTGATGATGTGTCACTATTGCAAGAAACTATATAATGTATTTGGCCTTGTAATGTTTGATACCAATGAAAACTTTGATAATTATTTTATAATTTCTTCTTGAAAATAATGAATCTTTCTAAACCTATCTATCTATCTTTCTGTTCTTATCTATATCTAACTATATATCTAGCTGTCTATCTATCTCTCTATCTATCTGTCATCTATCATCTGACTTTTCTCAATCTACTCTTCTATAACCTACTATATCTTATCTATCTATCCTATTCTCTCATCTCTCATCTCTCTCTATCTAATTTTTACTTATATTATATTTGATATATATATTTGGAAAAAGCTCAATATATATATACTTATATATACATACTATTACTATATATATGATCTTACCTACTTATCTATCTATCCATCTCTGTCTCTCCCTATCATCTCTATATCTAAGTTATCTACCCCATATATATATTTGAAATATTCTCAAATATATATATACTATATAAATTATATTTTATTTACCACTATTCAACTATATATACTAATATACCTACTTATTCTATCTATCCATCTCTTCTCTCCTTCCTATCTATCTATATCTACATATCTATCTCTCTATTATTATTTAAAATATTCTCAAAATATATACTATATATTAATGTACTATTTACTATATTTAGTCCTATTTTATCTATTTATCCACCTCTCTCTCTCTCCCCTATCTATCTCTATATCTACTATATCTTATCTCTCTATATATATATTTGAAAATTCTCAAAATTATATATATAGGTAATATAATATATATATATATAATAATATACTACTATAAATCCTATCCTATTCCAATCCGCTCTCTCTCCCTATATATATCTCTAAATCTACCTTATCCTATCTCCCATATATATATATATTTGAATATTCTCATAATATATATATACTATAGTATACTATATATTATATATATTATATATAACTATAATATATATCTATATATAATATATATACCATATACTATATATACTATACCTATTTATCTATCTATCCATCTCTCTCTCTCCCTATCTATCTCTATATCTACTTATCTATCTCTCTATATATATTTGAAATATTCCAGGTATTGAGTTCAGGATTATGGGTTCACAAATATACTCTTGTCTGGCTTCTGTCTCCGTATACGATCTTTTGACACACTAAACACTAACCAGTTTTGTGTAGGACACCTGTTTTGGTTGCCTGTTGTTTGTAAAAGTAATAAAACAGAGAGGGTAGTTTGGTTGTGTGTAATTGTGACTAGGTGTGTGTGTGTTATGTGTATATATTTAAGTTGGTTTCTTTTGTCTTTTTAGTTTGTTTTATCGGGGTGTTCGTTATATGGTTGATTTCCTTACGGACCATTATAGAGCATACTATTTTTTTTACACTACTTTTTAACACGCTGTATATATATATTTTTTTTACACACTTGTTTTTTACACACTCTTTTTTTCCACAGCAGAGGAAATATACTATAAAAAAGGAAAGCAAGGGAAGAAAGAAAGAAAGAAAAAAAAGGAAAAATATATACACCTTTTACTTCAATCTCTTTAAACTCTATTACTAACTATGCCTTTTATTTCCGCGGTCTCAAAAATATTAACCAAGCTACAAGTACAATCAACATATACTTTATAGGTCAGGAAACTCATATTTCCCTCATATCTCACTCATATCCCCCCCCCCCCTGTTTGCCACTTTATCCTCCACAATCATATTTTTTTTTTTTTTTTTCAAAAGCAAACACTTGAAGTTAAGTATTCTTCAGTATTTGATGAGAAGTGTTGCTTGAGGAAGAGTTGTCTGGATCTGCAATTGTTTTTCTTTTTTTTAAAATGATTATGAAGTGTAGGCCTACGTATATAGGCCTATGAGCAGTATTTGTTTTTGTTGGCGGGTGGGGGGGGCGGGGGTACCTGAGTTTATACGATTCAGTTTTAGATATTTTTCTTTCACTTGTGATTAAAAAAAAAAAAAAAAAAATGTTAGCGTTTCTCTTTCTCTCTCTCTTTCTCCTTCTCTCTCTTTCTCTCTCTCTCTCTCTTCTCTCCTCTCTTTCTCTTTCTCTCTTTCTTTCTCTCTCTCTCTCTCTCTCTCTCTCTCTTCTCTCTCTCTCTCCTCTCTCTCTCTCTCTCTCTCTCTCTCTCTCTCTCCCCCTCTCTCTTTCTCTCCCTCTCCCTCTCTCTCTTTTTTTTTTTTTTTTTTTTTTTTTTACTGAAATGCTGCCGGCATAATCCTGTTGACAGGCTCTCAATGGCTGCCTTCTATTAAGTGCTATTTTGATATATATTTTCCTCTCTCAGTTCCAATTACTCATATTTTTTTCTGTCCCATCTTATAAATCTTATTTGTAGCTCTTCTGAGAATCTGAATCACACATTTCATGAATTAGTAGAAAAGGTATGAATAAGAATGAATATCTTCACAATACAAGAGATGTATGTGACCGTTTGTGAGTATATGAGAAATACTTGTCTGACGAAGATATATATTCGAAAGCGGTCAAATACATCTCTTGTATTGTGAAGATTTTCATTCTCATTCATACCTTTTCTACATTTGTCAACATGAATACGGTTCATTTATGGATTAGGATAATCTTAGAACTATAGAAGGCATTTAATATGGATGATGATAGTAATAGTAATGGCAGAAATAGCACTTGTAATCATAACAGTGATATAATTTTGATATCATTTAAAAAATCTGAGAACCAAATTTAGAATATGACTATTCTCTTTTAAAATGATCTAATTCTGTAAATTATAAAATCATGTCCAGGATTTTGTAATATGCTGCAGAGAATTTTAAACATTTTGTCACCGTCTCTCCTAAAGTCACAGTACTATCAAAATTATGTTTATTCATTCATCGCATAATTACTCGAGGGATCTAAAGCCTGAGGCAGGTATAATAAACAAGAGAAAAGAATATAACATATATTGTCATATGCCTTATATTCACCCTCACGGTCTCTGCCTACGAGTGTATAGAGAACTATTAATCTGTCTCTGTCTTTGTGTGTTTGTAAAAGTCGCATTAACATATTCATATATATATATATATATATATATATATATATATATATATATATATATAATATATATATATATATATATATATATATATATATATATATATACATATACATGTAGATATACATACAGGTATGTGTCTATCTGCTCATCTATCTACTAATCTATCTATATCATCCTTGTATCTTCCTGTTTAATGTACTTTTTTTTTAAAAAAAATAGGAAACACATAATAGTCCTCCTTGCAATTAAAGCTACTAACCAGGGTAAAACACGCCCCCCCCCCCCCCCCGCTCTCGTCTCTGCCAAATCCAGCCCAAGAAGAGCAACAGAAGAAGCCTTATGGTACTTTACCGTAAGAGTCATAATCCTTGTCACGAGTCGCGAGTCATCAAAGGGGTGTTTGGAGAGGACCAGGTCCTGGCGGTGGGGTGGGGATGGGGTGGGGTGGGTAGGGAGGGGGGCTTAAAGACAGTCAGGGCAGGTTTATTGAAGGCTATTTGAGACCGAGATCAACAGAGGAAGAGTCGAGTACTTTAAAAAAAAAAGGAAGTGATTCGAATTGTTTACGAGGGTCTGACGTGTTCGACTCCTCCACCATCTTTTTCCCCCCCCCCCATAACTCAGCGCCGCCGACTTCTCTGAGAGTAATGGGTACCGGAATCATACCATTATAAGGAATGGGGACTCGGGTTGGGATCGCATTTGATGGTAGATACAGGGTTCTCGTAACTCTGTGGGATTATAGTGATCGGAGGACCGGGTTCTGGCCATTAGACAGGGCCGTGAAGAGTGTGTGTCTTGCAATTACTCGCCTTCTCAGTCCGTGGGTGTCAATTCTCCGTTTCTTCGGGCAAATATTCTTTAAGAATTTATGTACTTTTTTTATCTATCTATTCCTTACGGAGGTGTGACTTTAGGGTCATTATCTCCCGTTTCTTATTCATTTGTTTATCTATTTATTCATCTTTTTACGAACGGGTATTATCTCCCATTTCATATGTATTTGTTTATTTATTGATCCAGTTTGGTTTTATTTATTTTAGATTTTTATTTCAAGAGGACATTTTACCAGATAAACTTTGAATGGTATTGCTTATGTATATATCTCTCTTTATCTATTACTCTATCAATCTATCCACTAATCAGGTTATCTATATATTGTATCTATAGATGTGTACGTATGTGTGTGTGTGTGTGTGTGTGAGTGCGTGAGTGTGTGTGTGTGGTGGTGTGTGGTGTGTGTGTGTGTGTGTTGGTGTGTGTGTGTGTGTGTGTGCGTGTGTGTGTGTGTGTGTGTGTGTATTATATATATTTCTTCATATATAACTCAGAATGCAATTACATATACGTACGAGGAATAGTTTAGCTCGACATTCACATAACAATGAAACACACTTTCTAATGAATTCTGGTGCAATGATATTAATGACAACAAACAATAATTGTCACAAGAAATCTGTGCTTGTTTATTTTGTAGATATAGATTTTGTATTATGATAAAAGGAGCAGTGAAACGTATTTTTTTATCTCTCTCTTAGCGATTATTAATCAAAGCTCGGCCGGATGCATAAATAAAAAAAAAAAAAGAAATATGAATAGTAAAAAAATAAGATGGATAGACGTAAGATTCATAGATATATAGATAATGAATGAATAAGATAAATACGTAATAAATATGATACATAAAAAAATAATAGATAGATAGAAATCACATAGAGTATGATATATAAAAAATAATAAATAGATAGAAATAAGATAGATAAAGATTTCAAAATACTTCCCACTGACTTTTTTATTTAGGAAAATATCCACCAATATCTATCTCTAGTCTTTGGAAAGTGGATTTCACTCTAGAAAAAAATATGACTGAGAATGAATATCTTCACAATATATTCATTCATTTTTTCCTTCTGTATTTTTTTCACATTTTTTTTTATATTTTTTTACAATATACTTATTAATTTTTCTTTCTTTCTTTATTTTCTTTCTTTCTTTTTTTGGGTAGGGGGGGGTAGTATCACGGCATCATTATCATTATCACCATACTCATCATCATCATCATAAGAATGTACCTGACACTGAGATACATTCGCAACCGGACACATACTTCTTCTGTATAGTGAAAGACATTCATTCTCACTCATACCTTTTCTACATTTGTCAACATGAGTACGTGAAATTTACTCATTCATTTTGACATTTAAGAAGGGCGATGAGTTTAGTCTTTTCTGCAGGGCCATAAGGTCGATTTTCCGCTGGTGTACGTCAAGGGTCCTTCTGGGTCTCCTAGGATCGAGTCTTGTAGTCAGATAAGGAGAAATATGTTTTGTGATTGTGTACATAAATAGATAAGGAAAGAAAGAAAGAAAAATAAAGAAAATTAATGAATAAAGAAAATGAGTAAATAAATAAAGAGAGATATAGATAGATAGACAGATAAAGAAAGAAAGGAAGAAAGAAAAATAAAGAAAATTAATGAATAAAGAAAATGAATAAATAAATGAATAGAGAAATAGATAGATAGATAGATAAAGAAAGAAAGGAAGAAAGAAAAATAAAGAAAATTAATGAATAGAGAAAATAAATAAATAAATAGATAGAGAAATAGATAGATAGATAGATATAGAAAGAAAGAAAGAAAGAAAAATAAAGAATATTAATGAATAAAGAAAATGAATAAATAGATAAATAGAGAAATAGATAGATAGATAGATATAGAAAGAAAGAAAGAAAGAAAAAGAAAGAAAATTAATGAATAAAGAAAATAAATAAATCAATGA
>NW_020869894.1:978106-983106 GCF_003789085.1 Penaeus vannamei
TCTCCTCCCCTCCCCCTACTCTCTCTCCTCTCTCTCTCCCTCCCTCCTCAATCTCCTCTCTCTCTCTCCCTCCTTCCCCCTCTCTCTCTCTCTCTCTCTCTCTTCATTTCCCTTCATAAAAATACAGTCATGAATCAGCCCCCACGCCTTCCTCTCGCACAAACATGCACACGAATGCACATGCATACAAAAAACCTCCACTCCTCCCTCCTCTCTTCCCATCCACCCTTCCTCCCTCCCCCCTCCCCCTCCTCCCTCCCTCTCTCCCATCCACCCTTCCTCCTCCTCCCTCCCACCCCACCCTCCCTCCCACCTCCTCCCTCTCCCCTCCCTTCCCTCCTCCAACCCTCCCATCCTCCTTCCCACCTCCCTCCCTCCTCCCACCCACCTCCACCCTCCTCCCTCCTTCCTCTCTCCCCTCCCCCTCCCTCCTCCTCCCTCCCTCCCTTCCTCCTCCCACCCCCCTCCCTCCTCCCTTCCTCCCTCTCTCCCTCTCTCCACCCTCCTCCCTCCTCCCTCCCTCCCACCACCCACCCTCCTCCTCCCTCCCTCCCACCCTCCCTTCCTCCCTCCCACCCACCCTCCCTCCCCTTTCTTCCACTCCCTCCCTCCCTCTCTCCCTCCCTCCTCCCACCTTCCCTCCTCTCCCTCCCTCCCTCCCTCTCTCCCACCCTCCCTCCCTCCTCCCCCCTACACCACGCACATAAACACACACACACGGGTTTTCTTTCTCTCACCACCACACACGGGAGCAAGAAAATGCAATGCGACAGCCGCGAATTAACTTCAAAAAAGACGAAAAACCGTAATAGGGAGAGAAGTTTAAAGAAGTTTTGAAATAGAATAAAAAAAGAGACACCTTGATGTTGATTCATCATGGGACGGAAATGTTACTTCTCATTTACTAACAGAGATTTAAAGAGAATGAAACATCTCTAAAAGGGACGGAAACATTCTGAAACACGACTTAAACGCAATGAAAAAAAAAATCTCCAATATTGTTGTCGTGCGCATTCTGTGCCGCGAAACAACAACAACAATCGTCTGCGCATTTCCTTTCATCACTTAAGGGAAAGTGAGGTAGAAATCTGTGTGATATAAAGAAGTGAAGTGTGTTACCAGCATAATCGGGAAATAATGAGAGAGAGAGAGAGAGAGAGAGAGAGAGAGAGAGGGAGAGGGAGAGGGAGAGGGAGAGGGAGAGGGAGAGGGAGAGGGAAGGAGGAGAAGGAGAGGGAGAGGAGAGGGAGAGGGAGAGGGAGAGGAGAGAGAGAGAGAGAGAGAGAGAGAGAGAGAGAGAGAGAGAGAGAGAGAGAGAGAGAGAGAGAGAGAGAGAGAGAGAGAGAGAGAGAGAGAGAGAGAGAGGGAGAGGGAAAGGGAGAGGGAGAGGGAGAGGGGAGGGAGAGAGAGAGAGAGAGAGAGAGAGAGAGATCAAGAGAGAGAGAGAGAGAGAGAGAGAGAGAGAGAGAGAGAGAAGAGAGAGAGAGGAGAGAGAGAGAGAGAGAGAGAGAGAGAGAGAGAGAGAGAGAGAGAGAGAGGGAGAGGGAGAGAGGGGAGGGAGAGAGGAGAGAGAGAGAGAGAGAGAGAGAGAGAGAGAGAGAGAGAGAGAGAGAGAGAGAGAGAGAGAGAGAAGAGAGAGAGGAGAAAGGAGAAAAGAGAAAGAGAGAGAAAAAGAGGATAGATAGAGAAACAAGGAAATAAAGACACTTCAAAATGCATAATCACCTAAAGAAAACGAGAGAAAGAACAAGAGAAACAAATAAACTACATAATTCATCATCAAAAAAGTAAAAAAAAAAACAACATATTTCAGAATGCATAATCACACAAAGAAAGAAAGAAAGAAAGAAAAAAAAAAAAAAAAAAAAAAAGAGAGAGAGAAAGAAGGAAAGAAGGAGAGAATTCTCCGAGACCTCAGCCCGAAGGAGGTTGTGTCACAATAACGAAGGACAACAATAGCAGTCGATTTCTCCCAAGCACAGGATCCGAGCCACAAGGTCATGCTGTCGACCCGTGTTATTTATTGAGAGGAAAAGATTCCGAAATATATTAGGGAGGGAAAATCTATATGAAATAAGAGCTGTAAATGGCCGCCGGGCTCCTTCTTAACTCTCTTAGTGGTCTGGGTAAAGCTTTTTTATTTTTTATTTTTTATTTTTTTGAATAGTCTTCGGTTAGGAAAGAATAATAATTACTTTTTATTTTATGAGGTGTATTTCTCGTCATGACCTTTGACTTCATAATCTTCCGTGGTCTACTGTTTTTTACTGGACTGGAGGAAAATTGAATAAAAAGGAATATAAAGTGTAAAAGTGTAAGGATTTTATGTACGTACACTGTCTCTTACGTTCTCTTTCTGTCTGTCTCTCTTTTATTCTCGTTCTGATTCTCCTCGGTCTCTCTTTTGTCTCCCCGTCTCTTCTCTATATCTCTCTGTTTCTCTCTGTCTCTGTCTCTCTTTCTCTTCTTCAGTCTGCCTGTTTGTCTTTCTATCTGTCTGTCTTTGTCTATCTGTCTGTCTCTGTCACTGTCTATCTATCTATCTGTCTGGCTGCCTTACTATCTGCTTGTCTGTCTGTCTGTCTCTGTCATTATCTGTCTATCATTTTCTTTGTATATGTATTTTCCTTTTGTAAACGGGTAATATATTCTAATCATTTTCGTATTTACTGAAAAATCGACATATTCATTTCAGCTTTTTTTTCGATGTCTGTGTATCTCTGTGTTTTGGTGGGGTGGGGGAGGGTGGGGGGTCCAGTGGATGCTAATTACCGCTTCCCCCCCCTCCCCTCTTCCCCCTCTCCCCTCCTTTCTCCCTTTCCGCCCCCTCCCTCCCCCCCAGCAGGCTAATCTCGTACTTTGTGTCCTCAAGTGTAATACTTCGGACAGGACATTCCTCCATGCACGAGTACATGGAAGTATGCATGGCAAGGAGATGGAAAACATGTGATAAGTGATCGGCATAATGTATTCGAGATCCCCCCTTTCCCCCCCCTCCTCCTCCTCTCCTGCTTCCCCCCCTCCTGCATCTCCCCCCCCAACCCTTCCCTTGTTGTTGATGTACATAATCGAAAATAGCTATTATTGTTGTTATTATTATATTATTATTATTATTATTATTATTATTATTATCATTTTCCTTATTATTATTATTATTATTATAATTATTATTCATTATTATTATTATTATTATTATTATCAATTATTACTATTATCATTATTATTATTATTATTATTATTTATTATTATTATTATTATTATTATTATCATTATTATTATCATTATTATTATTTATTATTATTATTATTATTATTATTATTATTTTATTGTTGTTGTTGTTGTTATTATTATTATTGTTATTATTATTATTATTATTATTATTATTATTATTATTATTATTATTATTGTCCTTGTTGTTATTATTGTTATCATCATTATCATTATTATCATTACTGTTATTATTAATATTATCATCATTATTACCATTACCATCATTATCATTATTGTAGTTATTATCAATTTTTATCACAATTGCTATTATCACTCGTCTTCTTCGTTTTATTGTTACTAAAAATAGTAAAAATAAATAAAAGGTAGAAAGCAAAAGAAAAATGAAAAGGAAACAGTAAACCAAAAAAGAAAATGAAGGAAGAAAGTATAAGAAAATGGAAAAGAGATAAAAAAAAAAGAAAAAAAGAAAATAAAAGTAAAAAAAGTAAAAAAGAAAAAAAGACAAAGAAAAAAAAAGAAAACAGAAAAAAAGTAAAAAAAAAAAAAAATGAAAGAAAAAGAAAACAGTAAAAAAAAAAAAAGATAGATAAAAAAAAAAAAAGAGAAATAAAAGTCTTCCTGTTCTTCAACACAAAAGTTATTCAGAGGCGCCTGTGATCTATAATTTCCTCTGTTCAACTCACCTTCAGGATCTGGATATAAGATCTCGATCATACTTCAGAACACCCCCCACCCCTCCCTCGCTTACGCCTTAACCTTAGGCTGTCCATCCCGTCCCCACACATCCCCTCCCTTACTATACCGCTTAGGAGACCCCCTCCCCCACATCCTCCCTCCCTTACTTTATACCTTAGGACCCCACCCTCCCGCTCGACAACCCCCCTGTCCCTTACCTTAACCCTTAGGACCACCCCCCTCACATCCCCGCCCTCTTGGCTTACCTTTAGGACCCCCTCCCACATCCCCCTTCCCTTAACCTTACCCTTAGGACCCCTCCCGCTCACATTCCCCCTCCTTACCTTACCTTAGGACCCCCCCACATCCCCCCCGTGCCTTACTACCCTTAGGACCTCACATCCCACCTCCCTTACTTAACCCTTAGGACCCCCCCACCATCCCCCCTCCTTTACCTACCCTTAGGACCCCCTCCCACATCCCCCCTTACTTTAGGACCTTACCTCCTCCCTAGGACCCCCTTCCCTCCTTCCCTCTTCAACCCCCATCGTTCTCCTTACCTTACCTTCTAGTTCCCCCACCCCCTCCCTCCCTTTCCTCCCATTCTCCTACCCCCCTTCACATCCCCTAAACTTTCACCTCTCTCTCCCTTCTCTCTTCTCCCTTCTCCCCTCTCCTTCATCGTTCTCCATTTCTATCTCTCTTTATTTCTCATCCCTCCCCCTTCTTCCTCATTCCTCCTACTCCTTCTTCCTATTTTCCTATCTTTTCCCAACTCTTCCTCCCCCCCCCACCTCCTCCTCCCCCTATCCCCTTCTCCTCCTCCTTCCCTCTTTCTCCCTTTTCCCCTTCCCTTCCTCCCACCCCTCCTCCCTTCCCTCCACCCCCTTCCCCTCCAACCCCCCCTCCCTCCCCTCCCCCCCCCCCGCCGCGCCCCCCCCAGAGCGCACGTCCTGCCGAAGGATCTCTGACTCGCATGCCCGAAAGCACACCTGCCTGGCCCTGTGACGCAGGATGCAGGCCACGACCCCCCTCCTCCCCTCCCTTCTCCCCCAGGATGCAGGCCACGACCCCCTCCCCTCCCTCCCCTCCCT
>NW_020869894.1:988106-991060 GCF_003789085.1 Penaeus vannamei
TGTGGGCACGAGTCTACGGAGGTGAGGGGGAGAGGAGGCAAGCGCTGGAGAGAGTGGATAAGAAATTATAGTGTGAGATACCGTGTGAGAGATAGGGGGTGTAGGGGAGGGGAAGGGGGAGAGAGGGAGATGGAAGAGGGAGTTAGGGAAGAAAGAGGGAAAGGAGAGAGAGAGAGTATGGAGTAGAAGGGATAAAGGGATGCCCAGTAGAGGCCAGGCCCAACCCGCATAGACCATATAGACAGATAAGAAGAGAGACTGTAATAGATAGACAGACCACTTAGGGGAGAGAGAGAGAGAGAGAATAGGATAAAATAGGTATAACTGAATAAATAGATACATAGATAGACTAGAGAGAGAATAAAAGAGAAAACAGATAGAAAGATGATAGGTCAGACTAAATAATAAGAGAGAAAGGAAGAGAGAAAGCGAAAGAGAGAGAGGGGGATTGCGAACAAGACAGACAGACAAACAGACAGACAGACTTAGAAAGAAGAGCAACCCAGAGAAAGAGCCCGAGCGAGAGTCCCCAGGGCGGCCGCGTCTCCTGCGAGGTGGGGGCGTGGGCTGGATGGGGATGGGCGGGCGGTGGGGGGGGTGGGGTTGATTGGGCGGCGGGGGTGGGTGTGGATGGCGGCGGGGGGGGGGGTGGATGGGCGGCAGGGGGGTGTGAATGCGGGGGGGGAGGTGGATGGCGGTGGGCGGAGGGGGTGATGGGCGGCAGTGGGGTAATGGCGGCGGGGGGAGGTGGATGGGCGGCTGGGGGTGGAGGGCGGCGGGGGGGAGGTGGATGGTTCGGCAGTCGGGGGGTGAATGCCGGGGGGGGTGGGGTGGATGGGCGCGGGGGGCTTTGAGGATGTGGGCGGACATTACCTCGTCTCGGCCACAGCACCGGTCTCGGCCACGCACCGGAAATTGTTGAATCTCTGTCTGATAGGAGAGAGAACACAGGAGCAGCGGCTCAAAGAAAGACGAAATCACGTTCTTAGACCTTCCATCTTTTTTTTTTTTTTTTTTTGAAGATTATATCTTGACGGATTTTGTTTTCTATTTCCTTAAAAAAAAGGAAAAAAAAATTGCTACGGTGATGGATGGGTTTCCCTTTAGGTGGCTTTGGAGGGGGGGGGGGGAGGTGGGGAGGGAGGGAGGAGGGGGGGGGGCACACACCGCACATCGGAGACTATACAATTGCACAAACCTTATATAAATATAGAGAAATCATACTCATACGGTCCGCATGGCAAGCATAGACACACACGTATATCTACATGTTACACACACACATATTTTATGTGATGTATATATACATATTCAATTCTATAATATGTATTTATAGTATAGTTATTATATGTATCATATATATATATATAATATAATATACAACATATATTTATATATATATATATATATTATATATATATATATATATATATATATATATATATATATATATATATAATATATATATATATATATATATATATATATATATATATATACGTATGTGTGTATGTGTGTGTGTGTATGTATGTGTCATACGAGCATATATATATTATTATATATATTTATGATATATATATATATATTATATATATATATTAATATATTATATATATATATATATATATATGTATATATATACTACATACATATATATATATATATATATATATATATATATATAATATATATATATATATATGTATATAATATATATATATATATATATATATATATATATATATATATATATTATATATATATTACATATACATATATATATTATATATATTATATTATATATATATATATAATATATATATATATATATATATACATACATATACACACATATGTATATCATATACATACATATACACACACACACACACACACACACACACAACATATATACATATATATATATATATATATATATATATATATATATATATATATATATATATATATTTCATATATATATTCATATATATGTATATGTATGTACGTATATAGACACACACACGCACACAAGTGGTGTGTGTATACACACACCACACACTTATGTATATGGCATACAAGTACCTCTAACCCCCCCCCCCCTCCCGAGGGTCGCGTCCCGCCGGCGCCGAGTCCCGCTGCAAAGGTTTCCTCCGGCGGCACTTAGCTCCTCGTGAGGCCGCATACTGAACCAGCATTAGAATAACAATGGCTTCCTCCGCCATTTTTGCCCAGTGATAAAGCATATATCATATTTCTCGGGTGCGATTTTATTCATTTATTTATTTATTTTTTGTGTGTTGTTTGTTTTTGCGTCGGCGGCGGCGGCGTTGGTCGCGACTTCTCTTGGGGGAAAGAAAGGCTTAAGGATTACGAGTGTTTTTTTTTTTTTTTTTTTTTGTCGTTATTGTAGTTATTAGTATTGTTGTATTACCTTCATAGTGTTCTTATTATCATTATTATTATATTATTATTATTATTATTATTATTATTATTACTATTTTCTTTACCATCACTGTAAGTATCTTTATTGCTATCATTATCATCATTGTTATGATTGTTATCATATCATTATTATTATTGTTGTTGTTGTCATCATTATCATTATCATTGCCATTATTAGTATTATTATTATCATTATCATCATTATTATCATCACTATTGTCGCAATTACTATTATCTTCTGCTTTCTTTAATCCTTATTCTATTATCATCCATTACTATTCTATTTTCTTTCAAAATTATCATCCTTTGTTAAGGAGTGCGTCCGGTGCCAGTGCCAGATAAAACCTCTCAAAGTGCCACATTCTTCTCTCATTTTATTCGTCTCGATCTTATCTTAATGGGTTTGATAACTAAATGTTTCAACACGTTTTGCTTATCGCCCTCCCACCCCCCCTCCGCCCCCTCCCCGCCCTCCCCTAGAGTGTGTGATCCGACAGTCATGCATGAAT
>NW_020869894.1:991639-996639 GCF_003789085.1 Penaeus vannamei
TAGATATAAAGACAAAGAGGAAAATAGACATAATAAGTGAAGGCAGAGGACCGCCGGGCTGCCTGGGCGTGGAAACCGGGAAAATAATAACTGGTGACAGAGGTTTCAGTTTACACTCACGAATAAGGGGTGGGAAAATAGGAGATAAAGCAGTGGAATAAGAGGAAATGAGAATAGATGATAAGAATGAAGGATGGAATGATGAAATACGAAATGAGAAGAAATAGAAATGGAAATAGAATAAGAAATGGAAATGTAATAACGTGCGTGTCGACACGAATGTATGAGAGAAGGAAATGCCAAAGGCAGGAAGAAAAGGAAAAGAAAGAAGAAAGAAGGAAGAAGGAAGAAGAGAAGGAAGGAAAAGGAAGGAAGAATGACAGGAGGAAGGAAGAAAGGAAAGAAAGAAAGAAAGAAGGAAGAGGAGAGGAAGGAAGGAAGGAAGAAAGAGGGAAGGAAAGGAGGAAGGAGGAATAGAGAGGAAGAAGAGATTGAATGAATGAATGAACGAAGTAAGGAAGAAAAAAGGAAGAACAGAAAAGGGTATGAAGGAGAAGAAAGAGAGGCAGAGGAAAGGTGAGAAAGGAAATTTAGATGAAAGGGGAAATAGAAATGAAAAAGTGAAAGTTTGAAGAAAGGAAGAAGAGGAGAAATGAATGAAAAAGGGCAATAAGAATAGAAGGAAAAAAGGAGAGAGGAAAGAAAAGGAATGGAAGAAAAGAGAAAAGTAAGAAGGCAGGAAAGAGAGAAAGGAAATGAGAAAAAAAAGAGAATAAGAAGAAAGAAAATAAGAATAATCAAGAGGAAATGAAGAAGAGAAGCATAAACGGAAGCAAGAAATAAATGAAAGAAGAAAAATAGAATAATAATAATAATAGCAAAAGGAAATGATAAGAAAAAAGTTTCGAATTAAATGGAATTAAAGAAAGGGAGAAATTACAAAGTAAAAAAAAAAGAAAAAATAATAATAATAGAAAATAAAGTAAAAAAAAGAAGAATAAAAAGTTAAAAAAGAGAAAAAAATGCAATGAAAGAAAATGGTAAAACAAGAATACGAAGAAGAAAAAGAAGAAGAAAAACAGGATAAAGGGTGTAAATTGTAAGGAATAATGGATAATGGATTATATAAAGATGATTATTATTTGAAAGAGGATACATAATGCTCACAACCAGGGTGATGAAAGTGGTTTAAAACTCTTGTGTTGTAATAGATTTTTTCTGTGTTGTTGTGATACAATTTCGTGGGAGTTGTAATATTTTTTTGTGCATGAGTTGTAATAGATTTTTTTGTGAGTTGTAATAGATGCTTTTCGTCCTGTAATAGATATTTTTGTGAGTTGTAATAGGTACTTTTCGTGTTGTAATAGATATTTTTGTGGGTTGTAATAGATACTTTTTGTGTTGTAATAGTTTTTTTTGTGAGTTGTAATAGGTATTTTTCGTGTTGTAATAGTTATTTTTGTGAGCTGTAATAGATACTTTTTGTGTTGTAATAGATATTTTTGTGAGTTGTAATATATACTTTGCGTGTTGTAATAGATATTTTTGTGAGTTGTAATAGGTACTTTTTGTGTTGTAATAGTTATTTTTGTGAGTTGTAATAGGTATTTTTCGTGTTGTAATAGTTATTTTTGTGAGCTGTAATAGATACTTTTTGTGTTGTAATAGTTTTTTTTTGTGTGTAAATAGATATTTTTCGTGTTGTAAATAAGATATTTTTGTGAGTTGTAATAGATGTTGTATGTGTTGTAATAGATGTTTTGTGTTAGTTATTGTACATTTTGTTCTTCTGAGTTGTGATATATTTCTTTATATGTTATACCAGTTCTTTGTGTGTTATGATACAATTTATGTGGGTTGTAATATACATATATTTGGGGTTATGATATTTTTTTTCCTTTATCCCGTCTTCTGATACATGAGAGTGAAAAACCCGAATTATGAGGAAGGGGTGGGGGTGGGGTGGTGTGAAGGGGGGAGAGAAGGGGAGGCAAAAAGAGTGAGGAAATCAATAAATAATCACAAGAATCGGAAATTGGAGGTTTCAGGCTTCAATATAAAAAAGAGGAGGAAGAAGAAGAAGAAAAAAAAATGAGGTAATTGATTTTGAAAAATATGATTATGATGCTTCCGAAAATGAGAAGGTGACTGGATCGTAGCTTGAAGGGAGAGAGGGAGAAAGGAGGGAGAGAGCAGAGAGAGAGAGAGAGAGAGAGGAGAGAAGAAGGAGAGAGAGAGAGAGAGAGAGAGAGAGAGAAGAGAGAAGAGAGAGAGAGAGAGAGAGAGGAGAGAAAGAGAGAGACAGAGGAGGGAGGGGAGAGAAGAGAAGGGCAGATAGACAGACAGACTGAGAGAGAGATAGACGGAGACAAGAGAAACCCATAGAGAGAGAAAGACAGAGACAAAGCCAGTCAGACAGAGACAGAAAGAGATAGAGATAGAAAGACACAGAGATAGCAAGGCAGCAGAGCTAGAAAGACACAGAATAGACAGGAGACAGAAATAGAAAAAGACAGTGAAAAAAGAAGAGAGACAGAGATAGAAAGAGACAGAGGATATAAAGAGACAGAGATAGAGACAGAGACAAGAGACATAAACGAGACAGAAAGGGACAGAAAGAACAAGAGAGTCAGAAACGGAGAGAAAGAAACCGAAAAAATAGCCCAAGGATTCGACCATCCTCGCAATGCCCAGTGCCACCGGCCTTCGCACGCCGCCGTTGGCATCTCCCTACCCCCCCCACCCCCCTACACCACCCTCAGGTCCAACCCGCAGTCGCTACAGGGTGTCGTGCGTGCGTGCGTTGCGTGCGTGCGTGCGTGCGTGCGAGAGGTTGCTTTCCGCCGCGGCAATCTCGAAATCTACCTGCGAAATCTACCCGATAATCCATACCTCAAATTCTCGATTCCTGGAGGCGAAGCCGCGAAGAAGAGAAAATCGCGAAAAAAAACAGTGAAAAAAAAAAATGGCGGAGGCGAGGAGCTGCTCACCTGCTCGTCACCCCCGCCCCCCTCCTCTCCTCTCCCCTCCCCTCTACCCCTCCCCCCCTTGCAACGCACGCATTTCGGGATTGGTTCGCCCTTCCCCCATTTCCCCCCTCCCCCCCCCATCCCTCTCACGCCCCACGCCACGCAGATGGTGTTCGAGAAACTCTTTAAAGGGGTAAAGGGAGGGAGGAGCGTTGCGGGGGGGGGAGGGAGAGGGAAGGAAAGGGAAGGGATGGAGAAGACAGAGAGAGAGGGAGAGAGAGAGAGAGAGAGAGAGAGAGAGAGAGAGAGAGAGAGAGAGAGAGAGAGAGAGAGAGAGAGAGAGAGAGAGAGACAGAGAGAGAGAGAGAGAGAGAGAGAAAAGAGACAGACAGACAGACAGACAGACAGAGAGAAGAGAGACAGCCAGAACAGAGACAAAGAGAATGAGAAAATGAGAGAGAGAAAAAAAAACCAAAGATAAAGAGGGGACGAGAAACAGAGGAGACAGTACACCTCTCTCCTCCTCTCTTCTCCTCTCCCTCCTTTCTCTCCAGTACCTTCCCCTCCCCTTTAACATCCCCTCTTCCAAACACAGTTACTTTATTTTCTCATTTCTAAAAAGATCAGAAATTACAATGGAATGCCAGGTAATCTTTAACCATTAGATAATTTACTTCTGAACCTGTCTCTGCCTCCGAAATGCCACACGCTCGCTTTATCGCGCTGTTGTTATTATCATTATTATCATCATTCATCATCATTATTATTAGTATTTTTATTATTGTCATTATTATTATTATAATTGTCATCATCGTTATTATCATCATCATTATTATTGTCATTATTATTATTATCATCGATCATCATCATTATTATTAGTATTGTTATTATTGTCATTATTATCATTATGATTGTTATTATCATTATCATCATCATTATTATTATCAATATTATCATTATCATCATTCAACATCATTATTATTAGTATTGTTATTATTGTCATTATTATTATAATTGTCATCATCGTTATTATCATCATCATTATTATTGTCATTATTATTATAATCGTCATCTTCGTTATTATCATCATCATTATTATTATTAATACTATTATTATCGTCATTCATCATCATTATCATCATTAATATTATTATTATCATCGATCATCATCATTATTATTATCAGTATTGTTATTATTGTCATTATTATTATTATGATTGTTATTATCCTTATCATCATCATCATTATTATTATCAATATTATCATTATCATCATTCAACATCATTATTATTAGTATTGTTATTATTGTCATTATCATTATAATTGTCATCATCGGTATTATCGTCATCATTATTATTGTCATTATTATTATAATTGTCATCTTCGTTATTATCATCATCATTATTATTATTAATACTATTATTATCATCATTCATCATCATTATTATTATCAATATTATTATTATCATCATTCATCATCATTATTATTAGTATTGTTATTATTGTCATCATTATTATTATAATTGTCATCATCGTTATTATCATCATTATTATTATCAATATTATTATTATCATCGATCATCATCATTATTATCAGTATTGTTATTATTGTCATTATTATTATTATGATTATTATTATCCTTATCATCATCATTATTATTAGCAATTTTATTATTATCATCATTCATCATCATTATTATTAGTATTTTTATTATTGTCATTATTGTTATTATAATTGTCATCATCGTTATTATCATCATTATTATTGTTATTGTTTTTATCATTACTATTATTATCATCCTTATCATCGGCATCATCATTATCATCATCATCATCATCATCATCTTCGGCATTATTACTTTCATCATCCCCATAATTATCATGATCATCTTCATTATCACTATGATTACAATTACAGCAATAATGATCATATCATTCTTCGTCTTAGTAATCACATACATTTTTTTTTTTTTTTTTTTTTTTACAATATGAACGTGTAAATCATGATTCTTTAATACTGAAAAAGATTAC
>NW_020869894.1:1001639-1011639 GCF_003789085.1 Penaeus vannamei
TCTACCTCTACCTCAGTCTCTATCTATCTACCTATCTGTCTATCCGTCTATTCATGTATGTATTAACCAATCCATCATCTATCCATCTCTACCTTTTTTCTTTCTCTTTCTGCCTATCTTTGTCTGTGTACCTACTTCCCTGTCTGAGTGTCTGTGACTATCTCGTGTGTATGTTTGTGTATGTGTGTGTGTGTACGCGTATGTGTGTGTGTTTATCTGTCTGTCTTTGTCTTTCTTTTTTGAGTGTCTGTGTCTCCATATATCTCGCTCACTCTTTATATCCTTCTCCTCTTCCACCTTCTCTCTCTTTCTATCTCACTTTTCATCTAACCATCTATCTTTCCTCTACCTGTCTATCTATCTATATATCAATCTATCTCTGTAGATGAATAGATGGACAGATAGACAGATAGACAGACAGACAGGTAGAGAAACAGGTAAACAAATACACATATACACTTATTTCAACAAATGCAAAAAAATTAAAAAGGTCTATATTTCCTATTTTACGTAATCTTCTGTTTTTTTTTTTTAATATTTTTTATCTATCTTTTTTATTGTAACTCTTTATGGAAGTATCTCCAACAATCATCTTTGGAACTTTTTTTTATTTTATTATTTTTTTTTATTATTATTACTGTTATTTTTGTCCCGCTCCGCTTTTCCGAGAAAAACAACTTGACTTGATTTTTTTTCCTATCGTTCTTTTACGTTCCGTTATTATGACGAGATCGTTTCTAAAAATAATCTGCTTATTCATATTCATCATAATCAGTTTTTGTTTTGATTTTGTATTTTATTTTCCTATTTCTGGCTTTTTTTTTTCTTATTCTTATTTCTCTCTCTCTCTCTCTCTCTCTCCCTCTCTCCTCTCTCCTCTCTCTCTCCTCCCTCGCCCCTCTTCTCTCTCTCTCCTCTCTCTTCTCTCTCTCTCTCTCTCTCGCTCTCTCTCTCTTCTCTCTCTCTCTCTCTCTCTCTCCTCTCTCCTTCTCTCTCTCTTCTCTCTCTCTCTCTCTCTCTCTCTTCTCTCTGCTCTCTCTTTTCTCTCTCTCTCGTATCTCTCTCTCTCTCCTCTCCTCTCTTCTCTCTCTCTCTCTCTCTCTCTCTCTCTATATATATATATATATATATAATATATATATATATATATATGTACCACGTAAGTATTGATTTCAAGCTATGTGAAATTATGACTTTCCAAAGCTAGATCTTTGTTATATTTCCAAGTAGTAACTTCTCTCCTTCTCGGCCTCTTGCTCTTCTCAGATCCTCTCTCTCTTCCTTCTCTCAGCTCTCTCTCTCTCTCTCTCTCTCTTCTCTCTCTCTCTTTTCTCTCTCTCTTCTCTCTCTCTCTCTCTCTCTTTCTCTCTCTCTCTCTATTCTCTCTGGTCTGTCTGCTCTGTCTGTCTGTGTCTCTCTCTCTCTCTCTCTCTCTCTCTCACTCTCTCTCTCTCTCTCTCTCTCTCTCTCTCTCTCTCTCTCTCTCTCTCTCTCTCTCTCTCTCTCTCTCTCTCTCTCTCTCTCTCCCTCTTCTCTCTCTCTCTCTCTCTCTCTCTCTCTCTCTTCTTCTCTCTCTCGTCTCTCTCTCCTTCTCTCTCTCTCTCTCTCCTCTCTTCTCTCTCTCTCTCTCTCAGTCTCTCTCGTCTCTCTCTCGTCCTCTCTCTCCTCTCTCTCCTCTCTGTCTCTCTCTCTCAGTTCTCTCTCTCTCTCTTGTAAGAAGTACGATACTTTCTCATCCTAAACGTACGACATTTTTTTTCTTTATACATCGACCCTTCCACCATTCTAAGATACCCCTCATTTTCCGTAGACGTACGATATTCACAGGTCTCCACACGCCCTTTCTATGACATCATGTCGGCCCTACAGCCACTTTTCCAAGCGCGCCAAAAAGAAAAAATATCCCCCTAACGACGCCCTCGCCCCGTTTACCCCGAAACCCCCCCCCCCTCCCCGAAAAGCGAGAGAAAAAAAAAAAAACAACCGGGCGAAAGGCCTTCCTTAAGCCCTGTGGTGGTGGGAAGAGGGAAGGGGGGAAGGGGGGTTTCCTAAGCATGTGTAGGAGGAGCGAATGGGGGGGAGAGGGAGGGGGGTTGTCCTTAAGACCTGTATGTGTTTGCAGAATTGTGGGGATGGGAGGGGTGAGGGAGGGGAGGAGAGAGGAGAGAGTGCAATGGAGAGTGTGGCCCTTTCCATGCACCGTGCACGGGTTCATTCACGTAGAGAGGCTGCTAGAGGAGCGCACCTTGTTTCCCCCCCCTATTTTTTCGTGCTTTCGTCAGCCTGAGCGGATGTTTATTATTGGTCGAATGAATATGTAGAATTAGAGTAGTCGCGAGCCAAAAGACCACGCTTTTTCCCCACTCCCCAGGTCCCCTTCCCCTTCCCCGTCCTCCCTTCCTCGCTGGACCTACACCCGGCTCCTCCTGCCGTCAGCCCATCCCTTCCCTCCCCCTCGCCCGTGCCATATTAGCTGTTCAGTCTTAAGTCGTCGGCCGGGTCGAGTGCTGAAAGTGAATTCGCACTTGGATTTTCCTTTAACTTGTGACTTCTCGCCTGCTAGACTTCCGTTTCTCCGACGCGTGATTGAACGGGGGAACTTTCCTATTATCCCATGACTGGCTTTTTTTTAATGTTATCCACTTGGGGTTGTGGGCTTGGTTGTGGATTTGAATCTGGTTTGTTGTATGTTCGTCTGAGATAAAATCCATCCACTTGCGGCTTGGTTGTGGATTTGAATCTGTTTTTTTTTTTGTAAATTCTGTTTTTATATCCACTTGGGTTGCGTCTTGGTTGCTGGATTTGAACTGTTTTTTTTTTTTTTTTTTGGAAATTCGTCTGAGATAAAATCCATCCACTTGGTTGTGGATTTGAATCTGGTTTGTTGTATATTCGTTTGAGATAAAATCCATTTTTTTTTTGACACGGTGTCGGGTTAGATCCACCTGTTGTGTCTTGAGTTAATATCCACTTCCCCTCAATGTTTTTTAAATCCTCTTGCAGATAATCCCGTTAATTAAAGTCTCCACCTTAGCCAGTATCCACTTCCACCCACCGTGTCTCTGAATCCACTTGCAGTATATCCACTTATCCACAATTACCCACAACACCCTCGTCCCTCATCTAATTCTCTTAATATTACTCCACTTACTCAACTTCTACAAATATCGGATTTCCTCCCAAAACCATTTCCCCCTCATGCTCCTCACACTCGAGGGGAAAATCCACTCATATCCTCTCAAATCCACTCATAATCATATCACTCAATCCACTCAAATCCTCTCAAATCCACTCATATTCACTCAAATCCACTCATTCACTCAAATCCACTCATATTCACTCAAATCCACTCATATCCTCTCAAATCCACAAGAAATCCACTCATATCCTCTCAAATCCACTCATATTCACTCATATCCACTGGAATCCACTCAAATCTCATTCCCTCAAATCCACTCATATTCACTCACACTGGAAATCCACTCAAATCTCAAATCCATCATATTCACTCAAATCCCTCGATTCCACTGAAATCCACTTCATATTCATCAAATCCACTGAAATCTTCTCCATATATCCACTCATATCCACTGGAATCCACTTAAATATCCTCTCATATCACTCGATTCCACTCAAATCCTCTCATATCCTCCAAATCGCACTGAAATCCACTCCGTAATCCTCCCGCGCCATCCACCTCCATGGCGGAGTGTGGAGGAAGTGGATAGACCTGGGAAAGTGGAGCTTTTTTCTTTTTTTTCTCTTTTCTTGAACCACTTTCTTCCACTTTTTTCGGTAGTGTCTTGGAAGAAGTGTTTACGTCTTGCTGTGGATGCGATCACGAAAAAGAAAGAAAGGAAGAGAGAAATAGATGACAAAGAAAGAGAAAAGAAAGAATGAAAGTAAGAAAAGAAAAAAAAAAGAAAAGACAAAAGCAAAAGAGAAAGAAAGTAAGAAGAGAAAAAGTTAAGACAGATAGAAAGAAAGAAAAGACAAAGCAAAAGAGAGAAAAAAAGAAAGGCAGAACAGACAGAGAAATAGAGAGAGAGAAAAAAAGGAAAACGCATTTTATCTTAATGGAAGTGGTTGTGCATGTGTCTTTCTTNTTATTACTATCATTATAATAATCATTTTTATTGTTGTTATTATTGATATTATTATTATCGTTATTATTATCATTATTATTATTATCAATATTATTATCATTATTATTTTATGTTATTTATTTGATTGTTATTATTATTATTATTATTATTTATTATTATTATTATTCATTATTTAATATTATCCTTATTATTGATGATTACTATTATTCTATCCTTTCCTCATTCATTCATTCATTGGTTGTTATCAAATTATCATCATTATCATTGTTATTAATACTAATTTACTTTACCATTATTATCATCGCCTAATTGTATTCATCAATGTTATCGATATCATTACCATTTCTTATTATTCATTATCAATATTGGTATTTATGGATCAACATTGTTATTACAGATCATGATGATATCATCACTAAACATGATTGTTATTATTATGTTATTATCATTTATGAATATTATCGTTCATCAATTATTGATTGATAATGTTACCATTATCATTGTCTATTATTGCTAGTTACTGTTATCGTTAATATCATTGATGTTATTTCATTATTCATCATCATCACTATTATTATTTATCATTGTTATTATTATTTATTATTTATTATTATTATTATTATTATTATTATTATTTATTATTATTTTATTATGTATTATTATTATTATTTATCATTATTATTATTATTAGTTATTATTATTATTATTATTAATTATTATTATTATTATTATTTTAATATTGTTGTTGATTATTTATTTTATTTATTATTATTATTTTATTATTATTATTATTATTTTTAATTTATTATTGTTGATTTATTATTATTATTATTATTATTACTATTATTATTATTATTATTATTATTATTATATTATTATTATTATTATTATATTATCATTATTATGTATGTGTTATTATTGTTTATTATATATTATTATGATTATTTTATCATTATTATTATTATTATTATTATTATTATTATTATTATTATTATTATTATTTATTATTATTATATTATTATTATTATTATATGTATTATTATTTGTTATTATTATTAATTATTATTATTATTATTATTTAATTTTTGTTTATCATTATCATTCTTTATTATTGTCATTATTATCATTATCATCGTTTCATTTTCCTCATTCAATCATTATATCATAATATTATCATTATTATTGATTATTATCATTTATTATTTAATTCATAGTCATTTTTATTGATTTCTATTATCTTTTATTTCTATTATTTTACTGTTATAATTCATATCATTTTTTTATCATTATTTTTATTATTATCATTGATTATTAATTTATTATTATTATTATTAGTTATTATTATTTTATTATTATTATTTTCATATTATTCATTATCATTATTATTATTATTATTATTGAATTATTATTACCAATTACTATTTATTATTATTATTATCATTATTGATCATTATTATTAACTATTATACGTACTACTACTATTAATTATTATTATTATTATTATTATTATTATTATTATTGATTATTATTTATTATTATTATTATTTATTGTTATTATTGTTATTATTATTATTATTATTGTTTATTTATTATTATTTATTATATTATTTACTATTGTCTCAGTTAATATTATCATTCTCATTGTTTTTATCATCCTCATTTTTCATTATCATTATATATTACTATCACTATTATTGTTATCATTATTTATTATTATCATTATTATTATTAGTAGTAGTATCATTATTATTATTATTATCATTTCTTATCATTATTATTATTATTATTGAGTAGTAGTAGTAGGTAGTAGTATCATTATTATTATCATTATTTCATCATTCATTATTAATATTATTTTATTATTATCATTATTATTATTATTATATTATTTATTTTATTATTATTATTAATTATATGATTATTATTATTATTATTTTTATTATTATATAAATTATTTTATCATTATTATTTGTATTATATATTGATTCATTATTATCATAATTATAGTTATCATTATCATTATTATTGTTATTATTATTATTGTGTTGATGTTGTTGTTGTTACCGTTATTATTGCTTTCATTATCCTCATCTTCATCATTACTATTATTAGTGTTATTATCATTATCAATATCATCTTTTTTATCATTACTATTATCATTATCATTATTATCTTTATGGTTCTTATTAGTATGATTATTTCTATAACATTTTCTTAATTACTATGATTATCATCATTATCATTATCAACATTATCGTTATTAGTATGATATTCATCATCCTTTTTATCATAATATCTTATTATATGCTTATTATTATTGTGATTATCTTATTAGCAATATCATTATTATTGTGATCATCTTATTAGCAATATCATTATTGTTATTAGTATTATTATCACTTTCTTTACTATTGTTGTTATTTTGATGATGACTTTCATTATCAACTTTGTTGTTAACATTACTATTATTAATATTGTTATAGTGAAATAATAATAATATCATAATATGATAATAATAATAAAAAATAATAATAATAATAATAATAATAATAATAATAATAAATAATAATAATGAATAATAATATAATAATAATAATAAAATAACAAAAATAATAATAATAATAATAATAATAATAATAATAATAATAGTAATAATAAAAATAATGATAATAATAATAATAATAATGATAATAATAATGATAATGATAATAATAATAATAATAATAATAATAATAATAATAATAATAATAATAATAATAATAATAATAATAATAATAATAATAATAATAATAATAATAATAATATAAAATAATAATATAAAAATAATCTAATTGTTATTATTATAATCGTTATTGATATTATTATCATTATAATTGTTTTTCATTATTATTATCATTATAATTTTTTCATTATTATTATCATTATTATCATTATTGTTATTATAGTTGTTGTTTTTATCATTATCCTTAATAACCTTGTTGTTATAAGATTGATAATTATCATTGTTATTGTTATTAGTTATTAATAATATCATTATTGTTATTATCATGATGATTATTACTACTAAGATTATGATGATTATTATCATTATTATCATTATGTGTGTGTATATATGCGTGCGTCTGTAGGTGTGTGTACTCATACGTATAAACGCACACACGCACACATATTCTTCGACAGATCCTTGATGATAACTGGGAACAACGTAGACGGGAAGGAGAAAAGCAAACTAAAGGGGGGACGAGGTTAAGAGGAATTATGAAATTTGAAGTAAGGATTGGGTTTCAAGGAGGCGAATTGGGAGCGGGGAGGGGATTGGGGAATGAAACGACAGGTTAAAGGGGAGAGGGAGGGGAGGAAAATTGGTGGAAGAGGGAGAGGGAAAGGGAAAGGGGAAATGCAAGGGGAGGGGGATGACAGGAGAATAAATAACATTGGCAGATTGGATTGGGTTCTAAGGAAGGGGGGGGGCGGGGTGAGGGGGGGTAGGAGGATGGGTAATGGGACTGAGGTAGTGGAAGGGTAAGGGAGGGGAGGAGAAGAGGAAGTCGAGGGGAGAAAAGAGAAGAAGGGATAAAGATTGGAGATACTAAAGAGTTTCCAGGAAGAGAAAGGAGGGGAGAGGGAGAGGGAGGTAAGGACAGAGAGAAGAAGGAAAGGGAAGAAGAAGAGGGAGGGTGAGGGGAGGGAGCGAGGAGGCGGGAGAGAGAGGGAAGGGGAAAAAGGAGCAATGGGCGAGCCACACCAACAGAACGCGCGTGAGTGTTGCAAATCGTAGAATTTTTGAGTGAGATTCCTCGCGGATTTTTGGTGCCTTTATGTTTCTAACTCTCTTTTTTCTTTTTTTTTCCTGCCCTCATTTTCGTTTCCTCCTCGATTTTTTCTCATATTTTTCATGTCATTGCTTTTTACTCTCGCTCTCTTTTTCTTCTTGCTATTGAGTCTCGTACTGTGCTCTCCCCTGTAATTTCCCTCGTGTTATCTCTCCATTTGATCTTCTTTTTTCCTTTCTTGCCCGACGCCCCCACTCGGTTTTTTCCCTCATTTTTTCCCCACGTGCCGGATTATCGAAATTCCTATCTAGATGGATAGCAAGCGCAAAGAGAATAGCGAGAGCAATAATAAGAATGATAATGATGCTAGCAATAAGAGTCGGAATTATTGCAACGTGACAAGAAAATTTTTCAGGAAGCCAAAATTAGTGATGTTTGTGGTTTTCACTGGAGAGAGAACAAAAATGTAAAGAAGAAATTATCATAATCAGGAAAAGATAAAAAATATCAGATAATAACAAATATCAGGAAGATAGAATATTAATGATCATAATCAGGTAACAAAGAACGAAAGTTATCAGAGCAGAACAGAAGCCCAACAAACTAAGCAATGTGATAAAAAGATGACGATAACAGATAAGAAAACAGAACGCAAGGAAATAAAATTCTGATGAAAAGAGGCACAGCAAGGGTTATATCATTCACATATATATTTAGAATCATTTCGTTTATTATAATTGTAATGCCAAAAACAGTAAGGACCATACAGATAACAGCGTGACAATGATAACATTCTTTCATATATCATTATCTTAATAACATCATAGTTGTCATTATCAAAATTGGCACTGATAGTCTTTTTATTATTATCATTATCATTATTATTATTATCAATGTCATTATCATTATTGTTATTATTAACATTATCATTACTGTTTTTATTATCGTTATCATTATTGTTATCGTTATCGTTATATTGATATCATTATTGTTATTATTATCATTGTTATCATTATAAATATAATTATCATCATTATTTTTCTTACGCTTACTAGTACCACTACTACTTATACTGCTACAATCATTGTTATTTTCATCATTATCATTATTATTATTATTATCATTATCATAATTTCATCATTATCATCAATAGTGTTGTTATCCTCATCATTGTTATCATCATTACTTATGATTGTTTTCATTATTACCCTTATAGTTATCAATATCGTCACTATTATTATTATTTCCATTAATGTTATCATTTGTACCATCATTATTATTATCATTATTATTATCATTATTATTATTATTACTATAAAATCATCATTTTTGTTATTAATAATACTATTGTTTGTTGATGTAATTATCATATATTTTTATTATCATCATTATCATTACTGTCATTATTATTATTGTCATTATTATTGGTATTATTATTATCATTGCTACCATCATTATCATTGCCATTATTAGTAGTATTATCATTATTACTAGTCATTACTATTGCCATTTTTATTTTGATTATCACGAGTATTAGCATCATTATTATTACTTATTTTTATTGTTTTCATCATCATTATTGTTAGTTGATTATCAGTAATAATATCATTATCATTAGCACCATTATTATCTTTGTCCTCATCATCATTACAATCATTGCTGTTGTCATTATCATCGTCATCATCATTATCATCATTATTTTTTAACACAAGCACAAACGCAGTAGCGTGTACAAAAAAGGAAACTGAAAACAGCTACAATAAGATATGAAAATAAACGTAGCTTATGGACGCGATTCCTTGCAAGGACTGCCCGAAATTCCTCATCGGCGAAACCGGTAGAGTTTTTGAAAGACCAATTGATGAGCCTAGAAGTGGCGTTAGATACGTCAGAGAATATAGTGTCTGTTTCATTCATTTACCCGACAAAGGACATCAGCTTAACCGGAAAGACGCCAAATTAATTCATAAACCGTTAAAATCTGATGGAAGAAAAATGCCTGAAGCTCTTTTAATAGGAAAATTGCTTAATTTTTTGTGGTGGTCAGTGGGGATTGGACTGTTATCTCGTCGTTAGTTACTAAAGCCTTCCCCAGACCTTTCGACCTTGACCCTCTTCCTG
>NW_020869894.1:1041639-1049139 GCF_003789085.1 Penaeus vannamei
TATGTCAATATATATTATTATATATATTATATATATATAATATATATATATATATATATTAATTATATATATAATATTAATATAAATATATATATTAATCATGTAGTCCTTGTCTCATCTACTATCCTCTCTTCTCTTCTCTCTACCTCTCTACCCTTACTCCTTCTATCTCTTTCTCTACCTCTCTTTCTCTTCTCTCTCTCTACTCTCTCTATTACTCTCTCTTACTCTCTCTTACCTTCTCTAACACATACACACACACTACACAACCACACACACACACACACCACACACTAAACACACCACACCAACATACTCTCTTATTCTTCTATTACTCTCTTACTCTCTCTCTTCTTATATACTTATCTCTATATATTATCTCTCTCTTCTCTCTATTTTCTTACTTATCATAATTACTTATCATCTAATACCATCTTATTTATATTATACTATTTATTCATCTCTTACTACATATTCCCTCATCTATATATTTACATTTATATCATTTATACATATATATATACCACTCTATATATATATATAATATATATATTAATTTTATTATATATATATTAAATTAATATATACTATATATATTTATATCTATATATATATATTGCATAGATGTATGCATATATATTATGTATATTATATATCTATTCCTACTATTAATCTATATATTTGTATGCATATATATATTATATATATATTTATATATATATTATATATTATATATATATATTATTATATATTATATAATATTATTTCATGTCCGATTGATAAAAAAAATACCCTCTATTTCGCCATGCAGATTCCCAAAACTAATACCAATGCACAGTGTATAACGTTAAAACGATGATTTACTTCGGCAACAACTTTTGGGCATCAAGTAGGACCGCGACGGCTACAACACTCAGGGAACGTACAACGCTGCAGCTCTCCCGACGGCCGTGTCCAGAAGGTCCACCTACTTACTCGTCGCGACGGCGAGGTCCGGCTACGTGGAGAGGTCACTACGAAGGGGCAAGCTCAGTCCAGCTTACGCGAACCATCTACCTCATTACCAAACTTCTTCTCCGTTATGTGCGTAATGTATTTTTGATCTTATTAATTGTACGAAATAAATCCTGCAGAGATTTAATTGAAGTATATCTGTTTCTCTGTTGTGTCGGTGAAAGAGCTTACATTATTTTAAACAAACAAACAATCAAAAAAAAAAGCACTTACTTACATTGTACCCACACAGCACTTTAAAACGTGATTTTACACCATTCAAACTTTGAGAGTTGTGGGATAATATTATATTATATATATACTATATCTATTTACTATATACTTCTCTCTTTCTCTCTATATATATATATTAGTATATAATGATATATCTATATATATATATTATAATATTATATATTATATATTATATATGTGTGTGTTGTGTGTGTGTGTGTGTGTGTGTTGTGTGTGTGGTGGCGGTTGTGTGTGTGTGTTATCTTTTTTCCGGATAGAATTATACAAGATGGGTATATCCTTGTTTTTACTACAGGAAACTGAATACGAAGGGACTGTCTGTAAGTGACATGTGTATGTGCCGTTGCCTATATACATACACCATATGTATACTGAAGATGTTATTTCTTGTAATCAATTCACACCACTACCCGACATTCACACACACACTTACACTCTCATACACACACACACACACACACACACACCCTTTACACGCCACACACACACACACACACACACACACACATTCACACACCACACATCACACAACCACCACACAATATATATATATATATATATATTATTATATATATATCTACTATCTATTTACTATATATACGTATATATATATACTTATTTATATTATATATATATATATATATTATTTCTATATTTATATTATATAATATATAAATTGTATACATATATGCATATATAATCTATGATATATTGTATATTCACAATGCTTGTTTTGTAGTGGTACTATATTACTATACTATATATATATTATATATATATATTTTATATAACTTATATTACTATATATTTATATATACTAATACTATCTATATTATTACACTCTCACACATACACACCCATCACACACACACACAACACACAACACACACCACACACACACACCACACAGGCGACCACACTACACAAGCAGGTATAGTAATCTATACATATATGTATATACTACTTTATGACTCTCTCTCTCATATCCCTATTACCTCTATCTATAAATATTATATCTATAACTATATTATATCCCATTACATTACTCACACACCTACAACCATCTCAGCCATCACACCTCACTACACCGACACATCCACATCGATCACCACATCACACACTCACTCTCACACCCAACACACACACTCTCACATACCTACTCACTCTTTTATATATCTTACTATCTATATCTATCCTTCCTATATCTTCTATACTATATATATATATATCTATATATATATATATATACTTCTAATTAAAACGTATGCAATTTTGCCTTTTCTGATTCAAAACACCATACTTCAAATCTCCGCTTATTTAAAGTGAGCTACACTCTTTTCATTGTCACTCGCCTTACAGGATTCTAATTTTCCAGTGCTAAAATAGAGAATGGTAGTGATGTTTAATTTCTACGTATATTTGACATGGTCATTAAACATCAGTATGAATGTAATTAGTTAGATGATAGTGATTAAAAATTTTATTTGATATAGATAAACACAAGGTAGGAGCGCGTATATAATATTCTCATCGTTCGAGGCATACCACGTTTTCTTTGTCGGGACCGGCCTCCACTCGAGGCCTCAAAGCCCGCGCACAAAACGACTGTATAATGTATAGTCATATCATTCATCGTTGGAGGCGAGGTGGACGGTCCCACGACTGATGATTAAATTTATCACAATTATAAATATATATATATATATTATATCATCATCATCTATATATTATATTAGTTATGATAAGTGGTAATCTCATTTATTATACTCAGTCTATATATTATATACTATATTTATCTATTAAATAATAAATATATCACTGATTGATGTACATCGGAACAACACACAATCACCACCATCACATCAGACATATCACACACCTACCCCACACTACCTACTACACTCACATCCTCTCATCCATTATTTTCACAACACACACTACCAAGCTCATCACACGGCACCATACTCAACACCACTTACACACCTACCATCACACATCACATACCTTCTATCATTGATTGTTGTATATATATTATATATGATATATATACCCGTATTTAATTATATGTCTACATATATGTATTATATTACGATATTTATGGTATAATTATTATTTATATCTATATTATCTAATACATCATGACATCCATCTACATCTTTACTACATCAGCATTACAATTACTTTTATCTTTCTTAATATTTTATATCTTATTAGTTATGTGGACTTCCCTTCTTACTTCTATACCATATTAATATCTAATCTGTATTCATGTTATATACTATCTGTTTATGTCTATGTTTCTATAGCTCTATCATTACTTAATATCTTGTGTTCGTGTCGTGATAGATGTCCCTATCTACCCCTCTATCTCTCTACCTATTTGTCCTCTCTCTTTCCCTTCTCTCTAACTCCCTCCGTTCTCCCTCTCGCTTGTCTTGTGATGCTGTGTGTTCGTCCACCTTCGTGTATCTGTTGTGATTGTATGTGTAGTGCAAACGCATGAGTAGCATTTGCGTTTTGTGTGTCGTGTGCACCCACTCTTATCCTAAATTCATCCTCAACAAGGTGTGGGGGTGTTGTCTTACATATGTAGGTCTGAGGTAGTGAAGGGAGGAGTGATAGGGGATATCATAATATGCCCTAATAAGTCTAACTATAGCTAGCCTCGATCTAATAATCTATATATATATAAATAGTAATGTAATATAGATATATATATTCGTATCATTGATTCATGGTTGAACGGGGCGGGGTTGGAGGTGGGTGGGGGCCATCTTTTTCTGAACAATCGACACAAAGTTGTGGCTTGTATGTGGCTGTCCGTCTTACGGTTGTATGTGTGTGGTAATGGGGTGGGTGGAATGTGTGTGTTAGGTGGGTGGTGAGGAAGGGGTGAGCGGGATGGCGGTGTGATGAGGTGGTGATGCATAAGGTTATAAAATAAGGATAGAGTATATAGATAGTTCAGTATAAAGGTTATATGAAGTAAGAGCATAGCGTATAAGGACTTAATGATAGATAGTAGTGAAAGGAAGTATATTATATAGTATATATATATATATAGTATTAGATGGTATAATATAGCTGTTGACTGGGTGGGTGGAAAAGGAGAAAGAAAGGGTGGGAAGGTGAGTGTGATGTGGTGTGTTGTGTGTTTGTGTGTGTGTGTAAATATATGTAAACATTATGATCATATATATATAATATATTATAAGAGTATATAGATATATATATATATATATATATATATATGTATGATATATATATATATGTATGTATGTATGTATGTATGTATGTACAGTATATATATATATGGCATACTGTATATGTGTGTTTGTAATTTATTTTCTGTTTATATTTATGTAGACCTTTTAGATATGTTCGTAAACGTATATATACTATAACATATGTTCACTCATTTTGCTTTTACTGGACCATTCATGGGTGTGCCGACCTTCAGGCACACTTTTCCTGTTAAAAGCACAGTGCATTTCCCAAGAAAACGTAAACATAAGTGATCTGGCAATTCATGACGTGAAAGGACGTGGCTCGGAGGTTACTATAAAAGGTCCGGAAATTTTCTCATTGCTTTAGTTTCTGTCAGGATTCCATCACAAACATGTCCTTTAAGGTGAACTTCTCGCAGTGTTGAAAATGTGCAGTGAACAATTATATCACTATGAGTAGCTGTACCTCACACCCAGAATCTACCTTTTCCAAGGTATTTGCGTTCGTGGCGCTCGCAGTGGCCGTCGCAGCCCGACCCGAGACTCCTTCCTACTCTCCTCCTGCTCACCCAGCCCCTTCCTACGCGCCTCCCAGCCCATCCTACAGCGCCCCCGTCCGCCCTTCTCCATCCTATGCTGCTCCCGTTTATGCTGATGTGAGTGTGGATTTCAAATGCAGTGTAGTATACTCCAACTGTTGTAATTATTTTGTTGGTGTTGTTGATAATACGAAGCGAATGATCATTGTTTCAGCGCTTTACGAATGCCATTTACTTCCACTCGCAGGTCCCACCCCAGTACAATGCCCAGTATAACGTAAACGATGATTACTCCGGCAACAACTTTGGGCATCAAGAGGACCGCGACGGCTACAACACTCAGGGAACGTACTACGTGCAGCTCCCCGACGGCCGCCGTGTCCAGAAGGTCACCTTACTACGTCGACGGCGACTCCGGCTACGTGGCAAGGTCACCTACGAAGGGGAAGCTCAGTACCCAGCTATCAGCCCGCTCCATCAACCTCTTATCAGCCAGCTCCTCCGTTCTTACGCCTTAATTCAGATCCTTTATCCTTTAAACATGATGAAAGAAACCTATAATTTATTTTTATATAAATATTGTACCTGTTGCATAATTCACGATGTTTAGCTTAAACCAATTAAAATCTATTTGAAAAAAATATAAAAAGACTTAATGGACGTTATACATATTTACATTATATGCATTGCGTTCACATACATGTACGCTCACTTACGTTTCTATATACATACAAACACATACGTAGGTACACACACACAAACACACAAAAACATACACACACAGACCCCCACCCCATATAGTATATATATTATATACTATATATATATATATATATATGATATATATATATATATATTATATATATAAATGTATATAGTATGTTGACGCTAGTATATATGTTACACACACACACCACACACATTACATACACACACACACAGATAGTGAATTATTATATATGAGTTATATATATATAATATATATTAGGTACGGTGATCATATTACCCCTACTATATATTATATTATATACTATCCTATATACTATCACTTTATTTATATATCTATATATACATATATCACATATATTTATCAATATATTCCAACTCATATTATATAAATACTTACTTATAGCATATAGACCATTAGCTACTGAGATCTCATATATATAGTTATAGTTATATATATATACTAATCGTATATGTGATATACAGTATGCAGATAATATATATGGATAAATATATAGTAGTATTAATAATTATTACGCTCATAAGTTTATGTATATATAATATATATGTAGTATATTATATATATATATATAGTAATTATAGTATATAATATATATACATATTATATACATAATATATAACTCAGTACATAAGATATAGTTATAATAATATAGTTTTTAGTTCATACATTTATATATCTATATTCTAATTATCATATATAATATATATGAGGTGCTTAATATCGTGGACTATAAGCATACGTACTATAGTTTAGGTATATATATACCATCTGACGAGTACGAGCCATTCACTCACATTACCGATAACTAATTTCAGTGTGTTAGGCCATTCTTGTTCTTAAATGTATCAACTTAACATCACGCCTCCTTGTGATCGTTGAAAAACTGTCGAATGTGAGACAAAATAATTCTCGTCCACTCTCCTGCTTTCTCACTAGAGCAAACTAATAATGATGCTCAAAACTTAAGATACTCCTTTTTCTGCTCGCGTCGTTAATTCTTTTTATTATTGGTGTTCCTTTCCAAACATTATTGTTTTTTGAAACTTGAAACTGACAATACTTTCTTTTTATACTTTCTCATGCACGTTCTCACTTCTCAGATATCTTTCCCACATTTGTTTTCATCATGTAATTAGAATTTAACTCTTTAATTTACGCCAGTCTATCTCTTTCCTACGAGGTCCATTCTTCTGTCTCTTTACCCAGCAAGAAAGTCTCTCTCCTTCTCTCTCTCTCTCTCGTTTAACAAAAGTCTCTTTGCCCGCGCCTCAACACGAATCTTCTCTCTCTCTCTCAATCATGCTGAATTCTTGCTCATTTGCATCACTCTCTCTCTCTCTTCTCTGCTTCCTCTCTCTCTCTCATTTCCCTTTAACCCGCACCTTCTTTTCTCTCGCCTGTTATCTTCTCTCTCTCCTCTCGCTGCTGACAACTCTCCCGTTTGAAAGTTTCAGGAAATAAGTCAATTTTGCCATCTCGCAGCATTGCATGTCGTGGTGGAAGGACCGGTCCCCTACTGTTTACCCGGAATCTCAGATCAAAAGAAGATGGAGGATAATCCCCAACAGAATAAAAACCAACACAAATACGCAAAATAAATAATTAAATCTCAAAACGATTAAAGGACCATAAAAATCATATCTGCAGGAGAGTGAGGTAAAGCCTTCAAATCGTATGTCGACGTTAACACATATTTAAAATGCCACTTACGACAGATGTAGTGCAAGGGTGATCTCCT
>NW_020869894.1:1086639-1091639 GCF_003789085.1 Penaeus vannamei
TAGTAAAGATGATGTTAATAATGATAGTAATGATAACGACGATGATAATGATAATGATAATAATAATGATAATAATAATGATAATAATGATGATTATAATGAGGATAATGATAATAACGATGATTATAATGAGGATAATGATAACAATGATAATGATAATAATGATAATGATAATAACGATGATAATAATAATGATAATTATAATGATAATAATTGTATTAATGATAAAGATAATCATAATGATGCTGCTGCTGCTGAAGGTAGAAATAATGATAATAATGATTATATTTATTTTATCTCTTTTTTATTATTATTATTACTATTCATTATTGTATTATTATTCATTATTATTATTATTATTTATTATCATCAATCATCATCATCAATATCATCCTTCATCATCATCATTCATCATCATCATCATCACATCATTATTATCATCATCATTATTATCATCATCATTACTATTATCATCGTTATTATTATCATCATCATTATGATTACTATTGTTGCACATTGTTGTTATTATCATTATTATTAATACTGTTATCATTATTATTGCTTTTCTGTTTTTTGCATATTATTATTATTATTATTATTATTATTATTATTATATTCCTATTATTATCATTATCATTACTATCATTATCGTTATTGTTTATTATTTATTATCATTATTAATCCTAATTGTTATTATCATTATCATGATTGCGACTTAATGATTATATATGGTTATATTATCATTATCATCATTATCATTACTAAGAATATTGTTATCATAATCACTGTTGTCCTTATTACGATGATCATTATCATTGTTATCGTTATTATTTTCAGCATCTTTATATCAGTAACGTTTTCATCACTGTTATTGTAGTTTTGTTGTTATTATGATTGTTGTTTGGCGTATCTCACCCTCTTGCTTGCTCGTTTTTCATTGTTATTGTGGTAATCATTATTATTGATTCTATTACTTTTTATTTTGTTTTATTTTGTTTTTATATATTATTTTTTTCCTTTTTTTTATCTCGTTTTACCATTTTGTTCTTTCTTTCACCCTTCATTCTCTTTCTTATGCTCTCACTCTCTCTTTCTCTCTCCCTCTATCTATCTGCCTATCTATCTATCTCTGTCTGTCTGTCTCTCTATCTATCTACCTATCTCTCTCTCTCTCTCTCTCTCTTCTCTTCTATCTATCTCTATCTATCTATCTATCTCTCTCTCTCTCTCTCTCTCTCTCTTCTCTCTCTCTCTCTCTCTCTCTCTCTCTCTTCTCTCTCTCTCCCTCTCTCTCTGTCTCTCTCTCTGTCTTCTATCTCTATTCTATCTATCTATAATCTTTCTCTCTCTCTCTCTCTCTATCTATCTACTACCTATCTATCTCTCTCTCTCTCTCTCTCTTCTCTCTCTCTCTCTCTCTCTCTCTCTCTCTCTCTCTCTCTCTCTCTCTCTCTCTCTCACACACACACACACACACACACACACACACACACACACACACAGACACTCTTTCTCTCGATCTATCTATCTATCTATCTATCTCTTTCTCACGTTCTCTCCCTCTCTCTCACTCTCTGTCTCTCTCTCCCTCTGTCTTTTTCTCTTTCCTTCACTTTTCCACATCCCTTTTCTTCCCTTTCTTACTATTCTCTTCTCCCCCTCTTCCGTCGTGTATTTCCATTCCCTTTCCTTTTCCTCTTTAGCACCTGCGTCATTTCCTTTTATATGTTCTCATAATTTTTCCCCCCCCCCCCCCTCCCCCATTCCTCCTGCCTTTTATATCACTTCTCTTCCTCCTCCATCTCCTTCGTCTTTCTTCCTTCTCTTCATTTCTATCTATCTTTCTTTATCTTTTCTCATTTCCTTCTTTCCTCCAGGTCAAATGTTTGTACTTGTCACGTATATTATTTGTGTCTCCCCTTTTGATATATATCTTTTTTTTCGCTCTCTCTCGTTTCCACGGATTTATTCTTGGTTTAATGCAATCTATTTTATCGCAATATTTTTCATTTTCTCTTTTTGCCTATTAAGAAAAAAAACGTTATTCTTTTTTTTCTAATGATCCCTTTCCTATATTTCTTTTTAATGATTTACCATTACTTTTCCTTAGGAAACGTTCATGCAGAGTTTTATTATTATCACAATTACAAACACAGAAAGACAAAGAGGGAATATAGATAGGGAAAGATAAAAGATATATGAGTATCTATATTCACACACACACACACACTCTCTCTCTCTCTCTCTCTCTCTCTCTCCCACACTCACACACACACACACACACACACACACACACACACACGCATATATATATATATATATATATATATATGTATATATATATAACATGTATATAAATATAACATATATATAATATATATACATATTATATTTATATATATATATATATATATATTATATAATATATATATATATATATATTATATATAATGTATGTATAATAATATATATATAATATATAATATAATATATATAATATATATATATATATATATATATATATATATATATATATATATAATATATATACATGTGTGTGTGTCGATTCAACTATGTATATATATATAATATACAAACGTGTGTATGTGTGTGTTTTCATTGTCAATGATTTTATTATATATAGACATTATTATTATTATCTGTTATTGCATATTATCATTATTATGTGTTATTGCATATTATCATTATTATTCTGGCTATCATTTAGATATCATTTATTTCTTCATGATTATCATTATCATTCTCTGAAAATTTGCAGTGATGCATGGCGTTATCAAGCAGGCGGTTACTGCCTGTCTTCTGCAGTTTCTAGAATCGTTCTCTCGATTCCTTGGAAAGTTCTTTCCTCTCGAGGCGATATTTCTTGGACGAATTGCTCGGTCTCCGTCTCAGGCTCTTTGGTGACTTTCTCGGGCTCATTTTCGAGCTCTTGGACGAATTCCTCGGTTTCCTTCTGGAGCTCTTAGACAATTTCTTCGGTCTTCTTTTCGGGCTCTTGGACAAATTTTTCAGTCTCTTTGAGCTCTTAATCGAAATCCTCGGTCTCCTTTTCGGGCTCTTGGACGAATTCCTCAGTCTCCCAGAACTATTGGACGAATTCCTCGGTCTCTTTCTTGAGTTTTTAAACGAATTCTTTGTTCTCCTTCTCAGGCTCTTAGACGAATTCCTCGTTCTTCTTCGCGAGTTTTTTTGACAAATTCCTCGGTCTCGCTCTTGGATTCTGGGACGAATTCATCGTTTTCCTTCTCTGAGACTAGCCGCCGTGGTGATCAGACGTGTTTTTGCTTCCTCTCCACCGCAGCCCCGCAACTCAGCAAACCATGCCTTCTCACGGTCCCGGAGTGTCAGACGGTAATCTGACCCCTTCCCCGGGTTTGAGGGGGCCAACCAGGGGGCCTCCCTGATGCTTCCTCGGGCAGCTAGCGCGAGCTCTTTTCCCCAGAATGAAAAGGGACCCTTGGTCCCGGGTAATGTGCCCCCCTCCCAGGGTACCCGGGCCTCAGCCCTAGCATATGGGCCCCCAGCAGCATGGGTCAGAGCCTCCCCGCTCACGAGGATGGGCACCCTCATTGCAGACAGTGCCAAGGCTGCCCCCCCAGCCCAGGGTGAGGGGCCCCCTTAGCAGTAACAGTTCTGATAACAGTATAAACAGTCTAAAGCAGTTTGGAAAAAGCAATCTATTAATTTAGCAACGTAACAGTAGTGCTGAACACAATTCTATGATTTGTTGCTACAAAAAAGTCTTGGTCAAGGTCGGTCATCTGTAATCAAATCAGAAAATATTACAGAGAGGCTGAAATCGAACAAGCCCATAACATTGTAATCAGTTTATCCGACTCCAGAAACCCCCAGGAACACGACACGGGACACCAAACGGATGACAAACTTTACCATGCATGCTACGATTGATCAGTGTGTCGATAATCAAAACATAGTGTTCGCAACAACTGCGACGGACATTCCCCCAACAAATTGGTCACCACCTAAGAAAACTGATATTACTACTCATTTTGTTATTTTTTCCATAAGAGTACAGACCAAGAAACACGGACCTTTAATGGGCCCTCCTTCACGGATCAAAATCTGATCGAGAACAAAATCGACTTGCTGATTGGAATTTTCTCCGAACAACAATCGTCCAACAATCATAGAGCAACAATCGCGCCACACAAGAACCGATCCCCCCGACCTCCCATCCCCCACCCGCGATCAGACCACATCCGAAACCTTTCCTTTCACATCTCCCCCAGTCACAACGCACCCTACCTCCACCCCAACCCACTCCTCCACACCCTCCACCCCCATACCCACGACCGGCAATCCTCCCTTCCCAATACCCTTACCTCTCTCCTTCTCGCCGCCGGCCAGCTGCCTCGCGCCCTTGCTGACTCGCCGGCCTGCAATTCTGCTAAGCCTTCCACGTGTCTCTCACCACAAGTAACACCTTAATGGATCTTTAGAAAGAAAGAAAGAAAAAAACAGGAATAACAAGCAAATCGAAAAACTTGGCCCCAACTGCCACTGGGAGGAAACAGCTCAGCAGCAGGTGCAAGACGCTACCACCCTACCCATTGCCTCTAGTCATCATTAACTATGCAGAACGAGCAAAGCTCACATAAGATATTGATGAAGACGGTTATATCAAAGTCATATCAAGAAACCAGAGAGAAAAAAAGATCAAACACTAAAGCCGTTAGAAGGAGCAGATCCTTTGACCTTTACATCAACAGTTGTCACCCAGACACAAACAAAGAGAACACAGAACACCAATTATTTGAAAAGTTTCAAAACATTTCGTGTCAAAGCCCATAAGACAGTGATGATGCACGACTACTACACCAGTTTCATGGTGTCAGTAAGGGGAAAGGACATAAAGCCCAACTATTTATAGACTTGCTTTTCCCGACAATGTTAGTGTTCTTAAACAAAAACAAGTACAGGCGCGATCAGAATGTTTGACCAGGCAACGCCGTCAGCGC
>NW_020869894.1:1098392-1103392 GCF_003789085.1 Penaeus vannamei
AGAACACTGAGACATGTCTAACGATTATAAAAGGATAACGGAAAGAATAATGGCTGACATTAGTAAGGGTGACGTCACCTTACATAGCTTATAATCTGAAATAGAAATCGAATGGCCAGAGAGATAAAGATAAAACATGTATGCTGATATGAGACAGACAGGGTGTTGAAGGAGAGAGAGAGAGAGAGAGGGAGAGAGAGAGAGAGAGAGAGAGAGAGAGAGAGAGAGAGAGAGAGAGAGAGAGAGAGAGAGAGAGAGAGAGAGAGAGAGAGAGAGAGAGAGAGAGAAGGAAAATACAGAAAGGAAGAGATGATGATTGAGGGAGAAACTCAGAACTACCAGGACCACAGACACAGGCAATGAGAGAGGGAGAGGCAGGATGAAAGAGTGAGACAACAAGAGAAAGGGGAAGAGAGAGAGAGAGGGAAGAGGGAAAATGTAACGAAGAAAATTGCGACGATGATAAATGCCCCTCGGAATGGCGTCTCAAGAAAGAATAAAAAGAATGGTCGAAGTTAGAAATCTCGCGGGACATCAGCCTCCAATACCGCCGTGGGTTTTGGAGGAGTATGAGATCGTCTTCCTCGTGAGTGACGGCCACTTCAGGAGCATTCACAATCCCCTAATAATTAAGCTTCAGGAATCTACCGCGTGTCTCTTTTTTTCTCTTTGCGTGCGTAAGTAACATCGTTTCTTCATCTTTTTTCTTTTTTTTCTAAAGTTTTTTTTTTTCATGTGCTCGAGGGATCGATGGTTTGTTGAAGAACATTTTAAGAACATTCATAGAAAAGTTATCCGTAATAGTTGTAATGAGGATAATAATGATAATGAAGATAATAATGACAATGATTTTTAGCAAAATGATAATTAGGATAGTAGTAATCACATATATGATCATAATATTGCTAATGATAATAATAGTAGTTATGATAATAACAGCAACAATGATGATGATGATGATGATGATGGTGATGATGATGATGATGACGATGATGATGATGATGATGATGATGATGATGATGATGATGATGATGATGATGATGATGATGATGATATGATGATGATAATAATAATAATAATGATAATGATAATGACATAGCAATGAAATGATAATAATCATAATAAATTAAAAGTAATAATAGAAGAAATTATAATAATTATTATATAGTGGTTATGATAATAATAATAACAATGGTGATATGATGATGATGATGATGATGATGATGATGATGATGATATAATAATAATAATCATAGAAATAATAATAATAATAATAATAATAATGATAATCGCAATAATAATGATGATAATAGGAAAGCACCATTACTGATAGGGAAAATGATAACAATACAAGACATTAACCAAATAAGAATAACATAGACGCACAATAAGAAATACTTGCAACGGAGGCAATCCTCGCGATAAATACAATCCTGGATGCAAGCAGAGGAGCCAGACCTCCGCGCGCGACGGGGCAGAATATGTTCCGACAGAGGAATCTGACCTAAGCCGCCTTCAGACAGAATGGCATTGATTTCCGAGGTGAAACCAATGCAATTTTATGTGATGGTATTTTCACAGTGACAATTCCCTCCTCCTCCTTCTCCGTTACAAGATGAGAGAGAGAGAGAGAGAGAGAGAGAGAGAGAGAGGGAGAGAGAGAGAGAGAGAGAGAGAGAGAGAGAGAGAGAGAGAGAGAGAGAGAGAGAGAGAGAAGAGAGAGAGAGAGAGAGAGAGAGAGAGAGAGAGAGAGGAGGCGGCGGCGAAAGAGAAAAAAAAGACAATAAAGAGGGAAAGAAAGTGAAAGAAAGAGAGAGAAAGAGAGAGAGGGAGAGAGTGATGGGAAGAGAGAGGGAGACGAGGAGAGGGAGAAGAAGAAGGAATGGGGGAAGAGAGAGAGAGAGATTAGTAAAAAATGTAAGAGCTATGATGTAATGTTATTTGACAATAAATACACGAAATCATTTACTTCCCTCCCCTTCCCCCTCGGCCTCCCTATTACCCACATATTGAGCTATAACGAAAATGTTAAACCTTATTATGTTTTCAACGATCTTGTTCCGTGCTATTTTCAAGTGTGACATGCATCCCCTTCTTTCTTTTTCCTTTTGTTAAGAGGGAGGGGGGGATAATTAGCTGATCATTGTCACCTGAACTGATGGTCACGCCCACTGTTAGGACACTGAGGGTATGTGGGTGGGGGATTCCTGGAAACAGAGATAGGGAGATGGGAAAAAAGGAAAAGTGCCTGATATAGGAGAGAGAGGATAAGGAGTGAGGGAAGGGAGGGGCAGGAGAGAAGGAGAGAAAGAGAGAGAGGAGGGAGGGAGAGACAGAGAGAGGAGGGAGGAGGGGAGAGAGAGAGAGAGAGGCAGAGGCAGAGAGAGAGGAGAGAGAGAGAGAGAGAGAGAGAGAGAGAGAGAGAGAGAGAGAGAGAGAGAGAGAGAGAGAGAGAGAGAGAGAGAGAGAGAGAGAGAGAGAGAGATGGAAAAGGGATGAAAGAATGAGAGAGAGGGGGGAGAGACAGAGACAGATAGAGAGAGACCGACATACAGAGAAAAAGACTGAGAAAGAGACAGAAAAAGACGGACACAGACGCTGAGAGAGAGAGAAAGGCGGAAAAAATAAATACGGGAAAGGAAGTGGTCAAACTAGGAAAAAATATCACAAAATTACATTGTCTAACACTTTTTTCTTCCCAATAATCCAGACAAATTATATGATCTCACACAACACTTTTTAGCGCTGTCTGACAAAACAACCAAACAAAGCCGCATATTAAACAAAGAAGATAAAAGCCGTTTCCTGTACCCGCCTTTGGAAGAGAAGGGAATATCCTTTCCAAATAAGGTGGATAGGCTGACCTACACAACTTTAAGTTCAGCAGAAGCAATACTTCACCGACCAGTATGAATTCTCTGGTCTATTATTAGCAATATGATTCGACAATTGTCGACTCGATCAACGTGTGTCAGCTAGTGCTGGCGCGACAGAGCTTAGTCCTTACCCACCGTGATGCCCAGCCACAGCAGTAACCTCCGGGCAACAATTGCAACTTCTCGTGTCTGGGCGGGGTGCGAACCGCCAACTCCTCGGATGAGAAGCCGACACGTTACCACTGTACTAGCCTGGAGGCTTACTATAAGAGGATAAGGATAAGTCCGATATGCGAAGCTGAGCCTCGCCCGGGCTATGGGGGAAGCCCGGCCTGTGCCGACTAATGTCGACTCGATCAACGTGTGTCAGCGAGTGCTGACGCGACAGAGCTTAGTCCTTACCCCCGCGGTGCCCAGCCACAGCAGTAGGCGACAATTGCAACTTCTCGCGTCTGGGCGGGGCGCGCACCCTCTGAGAAGCCGACACGTTACCAACTGTACTAGCCTGAGAGGGAGTACAGTGGGTACATAGAGGAGTATATATACAAATACTGGGTGGTCAGGTCAGAGTAAATGAGGGTGGGCTGGGCGTGTTGGTGTTGATTAGTTAGTATGTATGAACGCCGCTTCTACCATCTTCCTTTGTCCCAGGCCTTGCTTTGAGGCCAGGGGCCAGGGACCACTTCGGGAGGTGACCGTCGGTGTCTACGTGGAAGGAGCTTCTCATCATGTCTTCGGAGAGCGCTGCGGTGTTGTGTTGTGATTTCGTGCTGTGTCTCGCCTATGTATACCCTTATCACAACCCCAGGGTATGCTGTACACCTGGCTGAGGGGTCTGTTTGTGATTTGACCTCTTTTCTCTCACGATGTCTCCGATCTTCTTGCCTGAAGATGTAGCTATTTTGAGAGTACGGCCCACCAGGGCCTCCAGGTGTTCAGTCAATTCCGAATGGGGAATGATTAATCTCTGAGTTTTTCTCTGTGTGTCCTCACCTCTCGGTCCGCTCATGATCTTTTCGGCCTTGCGTCGGAGGTGGTGAGCATGGAGCGGAGGTAGTGGAGGTGTTGGAAAGTGTTGCAGACGTGTTGCATCTCTTCCTCCAAGAACTCAGGGCTGCATATTCTGAGGGCTCGGAGGAAGAAACCAATGACCACGCCTTCTTTGGTTTCTTACTGTGGGGAAAAAAATAGTGAATGAAATCATCTTTATTGGTGGGTTTTCTGTATACGGAAAATAACGGTCCATCTGGTTTTCAGTGGATCATGGTGTCCAGGAAAGGGAGCTGTTTATCCCTCTCTTCTCCTGTGGTGAACTGGATGGAGGGGTGCACTGCGTTGAGTCTATGGAGGAGATCTGGCAAGTTCGTCCTGGTTGGTATCACAGCGAGGATGTCGTCCACGTAGCGGAGTCAGACCACGTTCCTTCCCACGGTGTTTACGGTAGTGGTCGGCCTCGAGGGTTTCCATGAACAGCTGGGCAAGGACTGCTGAAAGTGGTGAACCCATTGCAAGTCCCTGGATCTGTTCGTACTCGCGTCCTCTGAATTCGAACGGGCCAAACTCCACGCAAAGACGGATGAGTTCGATGTAACTGCAGTGATAGTTCGTCCTCGTCCATTCTTGTCAATGCTCGTTGTGCAGCTTTGGTAGCCCCGTCGATTGGTACGTTGGTAAATAGCGACTTGACATAGAAGCTGACGATCTTTCTACACTTCATGCCGACACCTTTCAGTTTGGCCATCATATCCAAGGTGTTCAATAGATGGCAATCGCTGATGGAGTTAAAGGCGGCTGATAGAGGAGCTGCGAGTTTCTTAGCTAGATGGTGTGGAGCACTTCCGGTCCCGTTGGTGATGGGTCTCACAGGGTTTCCTTCCCTGTGAGTCTTGATGCTTCCACGGATCGTTGGCACGCGTGGCGTCTCCTCGAGCAGGTGGAGCACGGACTTTCCTTCTCGGAAATCTCAGGACCTTCCTTGCTGCTTTGTTGAATTCAAGGGATCTTTCCTCCGCATTCACCCCCAGAGGGCCTGTGTAGAGACGTAATCAGAATACATTAGAGACGCAGATCATACATTAATTTTCGAGACATAATCAGTGTTATCAATAATTACGACGCCGCCAC
>NW_020869894.1:1108392-1110892 GCF_003789085.1 Penaeus vannamei
ATCATAACCACAATAACCCCACCTTTGTCAGCCTGTGTGATGACGATGGTCTCGTCGTCGCGGAGGCCTTTCAACGCGGTGACATATCTGCGAGGGATTGCCGGGGGGCGCGATGACGCATCGGCCACACAGCAAGCGGTAATCCCTTGGATGAACCCTTTGTCGATGTCACCCTCGGTCCAGCGGTGGTTCGAGACAACATAGTCAATCAAGTCTTTGCTGTACTTCCCGGTGTTGAATTTGAGTCCAAGGGAGAGAGCTGCCAGATTCAAGAAGGCGATGGATTTACTCCTGCGGTCGGCTAGAGGGAAAGGCTTACTTCACCTACTGAGAGGTCTCCCGAAGGTGCACAAGCCAGGTGTGCCGATGAGACCGATCACTTCTGGCATTGGCAGCGCTCCCCATCGTTTGGCGGTGTTTGGCGAAACCCCTCTCCGCCCCTATGGGAGTCATCAATTCCCACCCCAAGAACTCTAGGGTCCTCATCAGACGTCTTCAGAGTTTTGTATATAGAAATAAGATAACTTGTTTTAATGTTAAATTCCTCTACGAATGTACCCACAGATGGAGCAATCCGAGCAGTCGAGAGGGTAACCGGCTCCATGGCAGATGACGAACTTCCGCTGCCTAAGCACCACTTCATAAGCCTCTTGAAGTTGTGGGTGGACTTCGGATTCTTCGAGTTGCAGGGGAAGAGTACCAACAAATCGGCGGTCTTGCCATGGGCTCCCTCTGAGCGCAGTCTTGGCCTGCCTCTTCATGGAGACACTAGAAAGGGACCACTACAGGGATATAATCGGCAGGCATTCAAACTTGGCTTCGATACGTAGATGTCCTCGCTATCGTCCCCAGAAGGTCGTGTTTACACCATACGTTGACGCGGCTGAACTCCGTCCACGAGAAAATACATTTCACCATGGAGAAAGAAGAAGATCAGAAGTTACCTTTCCGGAACACTCTGAACCATAGGGGTGACGATGGCCTACGTTTCTCTGTATACAGAAATCCTACGTATAAAGACGATTATATCCACTATTACTCCGCCCACGGCAATAAAACTATGTCTGGGGTTGTAATTGGCTTCTTTCTCCGGGCACTGAGGATCTGCAGCCCTGAGTTTCTTGAGACTGAGGTTTCATGTCATTAATTATTTTATGCAACATAAATACCCAAAAGGTCTCTCCTGTTAAACCTCAGAAAGAAGGCGGAAAGTATACTTGCAAGATCAAACCCAGTGACATCCTCTGACCCTCATATTGCCTCCATGTAACGTTTCCCAGGCGATTAGCAAATACTTTGGCAAAACGGTGAAAATCGCCAGCACATCCGAGGAAAAGATACACGATATGATACGAGACAAGAAGCAGTTGAAAAGCAACCCCAGCAGTGAAATATATCGCATACCCTACAGCGGTTGCGATGAGGCCTACTTTGGTGAAACGGGACACGGCTTCAACACCAGGATTAACGAACATCGAGCCGACGTTCGTCACCACAGGACTTCTAATGCCATGGCGGTTCATGTAGCTGGACATCTAGCGAACTGGAAGGAAGCCGAAGTAATCCATGAAGGATTGAGTAAACATAAAAGGAAGGTCATGGAAGCTGCATCCATCGCGACAGAGAAGAATATGAACACCGCATCGGGCAGGCTCAAAGTATCCAAGGTCGCGGCTGCAATTATGCGCGTAACGAGTGCGAGGTCACAGTCGTCAGGTGATTTACCAGCTCCCATATGCTATGTATTTTCTATGTATTTCTGACGCAGACAATCGAAACCGGTCAAATACCTCTTGTATTGTGAAGATATCCAGTCTCACTCATACCTTTTATATATTTGTCAACATGGATATGGTTCATATATGTGTGTGTGTGTGTGTGTGTGTGTGTGTGTGTGTGTGTGTGTGCATATATATATATATTATATATATATATATATATATATATATATATATATATATAATATATATTATATATACAGACACAGTATATATGCACAAACATATATATATATACCTCTATATATATATGTGTGTATATATATATATATATATATATATATATATATATATATATATATTATATATATATATATATGTGTGTGTGTGTGTGTGTGTGTGTGTATGTGTGTGTGTGTGGTGCGTGTGTGTGTGTGTGTGTGTGTGTGTGTGTGTGTGTGTGTGTGTGTGTGTGTGTGTGTGTGTGTGTGTGTGTGTGTGTGTGTGAGCGTGTGTGTATGTGTGTGTGTATATTTAGTGTGTGTGTATGTATGTACCTATGTGTGTATGCTTGCAAATATGTCTATATGTACGTATTATTATTGGGTATATGCATATTTAATTGCTATCAAAATATACTGTTCAAGCGGTCAAATGATTAAACTTTATATCCAATCAATGAAATAAAGGTTTTCTAGCAGTCTATATACAGATGACCTTTCATATTTATTGTACCAAGGTATCACCTTTAAAGGTTTACTGGGAGAATATGATACAAAATA
>NW_020869894.1:1115892-1119159 GCF_003789085.1 Penaeus vannamei
TTTCCTCTTCTCTCCCCTCACTCTCCTTTTCAATCCTTCACATCCTTTCTTCACCTCTTTTCTTTTTCCCTCACCTCCCTTCTTCTCTCCCCTTTTTCTTTTCCCACCTCCCCCCTTTTTCTTCTCTTTTATATCTTCCCTTCCCTCCTCCCTACTCCTCTTCTCTTCTTTCTCTCCCATTCCCTCTCCTCTTTTTCTCTTCTCTTTCCTCTCCCCCTCTTCCTCTCTTTTCTCTCCTCCTTTCCTTTCTCCCTCTCCTCTTCTTTCTCTCCCTTTCCCCTCTCCCCCTCTTCCTCCTTTCCTTTTCTTCCCTCTCCTCTTCTTTCTCTTCCTATCCCCTCTCCCCCTCTTCCTTCTTTTCTCTCTCCTTCCTTTCTCTTCCCCTTCTCCTTTCTTCTCTTTTCTCTCCCTTTCCTTCTCTTTCTCTTCCTTTCCTCTTCCTTTCCCCTCTCCCCTCTTCCTCTCATTTCTCCCCTCCTTTCCTTTCTCCCTCTCCTCTTTTTTCACTTCCTTTCCCCTCTCCCCCTCTTCCTCTCTTTTCTCTTTACCTTTCCTCTCTCCCTTTCCTCTTCCTTTCCCATCTCCCCCTCTTCCTCTCCTTTCTCTCCTCCCTCTCCTCTTCCTTCTCTTCTTCTCATTTCTCTCCCCCTCTCCTCTTCCTTCTCTTCCTCCCCCCCCTCTCCATCCTCTTCCTTTTCCCTCTCCCCCTCTTCCTCTCCTTTCTCTCCTCCCTCTCCTCTCCCCTTCTCTCTCCCCCTCTCCACCAACACGAAGGGGAAATATTTCTCAATATTACATAATACCCAAGATATTTACGAATTACTTAGGGTATATTATGAGCTTCACTGATCGATAGGCCTGTCAAGTGTACTCTTTAAATATATACTTTTTAAGTGTATGCTTCCTTTATAAGTTTACTTTTACTTTATAAGTGTATTGATACTTTATGTGTATGCTTCTTTTATAAGTGTATTCTTACTTTATGAATTTATTCTTACTCAATAAGTATGTACTTTTTAAGTGTATACTTCCTTAAGAAGGACGAGTAGGAAGGTAAGAAGGAGAAGAATAAGAGGAAGGGAAGAAGACGAAGGAGAGAGAAAGGAAGAAAGAAGGAAAGTAGCAAAAGAAAAGGAGAAAGGGGGACATAAGAAACAGCAGAAAGGAGAATAAAAGGAAAGAAAAAAAAAGATGGAAAAAAGATCAAATAAGAAAGAGGAAGACGGGAAGATATTAAGGAAATGGGAAAGGAGGAATGAAAAAGATTTTTTTTTTACTTTTTTGTTTCCTTTTCATTCTTTCCTCACTTCCATTATCTGAGAGCTCTCTCAGTATTCAAAGAAAGCAAAACAAAAAAGAAAAAAAAGACAGAAAAAAATAGAAAACAAAAATACAAAAAGAAAAAAATGACAAAAAAAAAGTTTATGTTTTGTCGCTATTTTTCCCAAGTCGACTTTGTCATTATTTTGATGAAATGTGATAAATCAGGTTTTGATGTTTGATAGCCAGAATATACATATATAGCTTTTGAATGGAATTAGATAGACTCGTGGTTTATTTTGGGATTTGATGATGAACACACATACAAACAAACGTGTCCACAAAGATAGTAAGAAATGTAACGTTATTTTCTATATGTTTTGTGTGTATTTCTATATATTTCTCATATTTCTATATTGTATTTATATCATATAATATTTCTATTTATAATATTTCTATATATTTCTATTATATAAATATTTTATATATTTATATTTATAAATATTTCTAATATTCTATTTATATAAATATTTCTATATATTTCTATCTATATAAATATTTCTACACATTTTTATTTATAAAAATATTTCTATATATTTCTGTTTATATAAAAATATTTCAATTTATATTTCCTTAGATTTCATATGATTCATGTCTAGGGATATTTGAGTAATACAGTTACACGACATACAAAGACATAAAACACACATACCAAAATAAATGTACACATATGTACGCACGCGCTTACACACACAGTGCACAACACACACACACACACACACACACAGCCACACGCACACACACACACACACACACACACACCCACACACACACACACACACACAACACCCCCCCACACACACACACGCACACACACACGCACCCCCCCCCACACACCACACACACACACAGTGACTTGAAAAGGCAAACAAAATTACATATATATCACGTGTCTTTTGTCTGATTACACGATGTTAAGGATCTCAGCTGACTCACCGAAGACGGCCAACGGGTGACTCATTCGTGTATGAGAATTTCTCTCTCTATGACCTGTCTGTCTCTCTGTCTCTACCTATATATTGCTGTCTGTCCTTTCTCTGTCTCTCTGTCTATCTGTCTGTCTCTGCTCTGTCTCCTCTGTCTTGTCTGTCCTCTCTCTGGCTCTGTCCTGTCTGTCTTTCTGTCTCTGTCTATCTGTCTTTTCTCTCTCTGTCTACCTATATATCTTTCTGTCTGTCTTTCTCTGTCTATCTACCTGTCTTTCTCTCTGTCTCTGCTATATATCTGTCTGTGTCTGTCTTTTCTCTGTCTCTCTGTCTCTGTCTTTCTCTGTCTGCCTTTCTATCTCTGTCTCTCTTCTGCTCTGTCTCTCTGTTTGTCTGTCCGTCCTGTCCTCTCTCTCTCTCTCTCTCTGTTTGTCTCCTCTTTCCTTCTCCCCTATTTCTTCTCTCCTCTCTCTCTTCCTCTCTCTCTCTCTCTCTCTCTCTCTCTCTCTCATCTCTCTCTCCTCTCTTTTCTCTCTCTCTCTCTTTTCTCTCTCTCTCTCTCTCTCTCTCTTCTCTCTCCTCTCTCTCTCTCTCTCTCTCTCTCTCTCTCTCTCTCTCTCTCTCTCTCTCTCTCTCTCTCTCTCCCCTCTCTCTCTCTCTCTCTCTCTCTCTCTCTTCTCTCTCTCTGTCTCTCTCTCTCTCTCTCTCTCTCTTCCTCTCAGCTCTCTCTCTCTTCCTCTCTCTCTCTCTCTTTCTCCTCATCTCGATCTCAGTCTCTCTGCTCTCTCGTCTCAGGCTCGTCGTCTCTCTCTCTCTCTCTCTCTCGCGTCTGTCTCTCTATTCTCCTCCTCGCTCATCTCTCTCTTCCTCTCTCTCGTCGTTACTCTTCTCCGTCTCTCTTCTTCGTTCCTCTCTCTCTCGTCTTTTCCCATTCTATCTGCTTTCTGTCTCGTCTCCCCCTCCTCTCTCTCTCGTTTGCCATCTATATCCGTCTTTCTCATCATCGTTCTCTCTTCTGCGT
>NW_020869894.1:1157610-1160110 GCF_003789085.1 Penaeus vannamei
TTGTCTTGTTATTTGTTACATGCCATCATTAAAAATATCTTGGTATAGTTACGTTGTTATCATTATCATTTTCATCCTCATTATCATTATCATTATCATTGATCATTATCTCAATGGTACCAATTATTCTCATTATTGCCATTATCATTATTTATTCACTGTTACACTATCATCATTATTATCATTATAAACCTTGTATATAAAACCAAAATCAATATATGGGTTGGTTCATGTTACTTCTCCTCCTTTTCAATTTCTTGTCAATTTCCTTCCTCTTCTCCTCTCCTCCTCCATTCATCCTCCTTCTCCTCTTCCTCCTTCATTTTCCCTTCCTTTCCGGATCTCTCTCTTCCCTGTTCTTCTTCCCCTGCCTCTTATCCCCTCTCCTACTTTATCGATCTCCGCCCTCCTCCCTTCTCCTCCCCCTTTCTCTCTCCTCTCTTCATCCCTACCTTCTTTTCCTCCTCTCCTTTTCCCTTTTCTTACCCCCCCCCTACCCTCATTTCCCCCTTTGCCATCATCCCTTTTCCCCCATTTCCTCCCCTCCCCTCCCTCTTTTCCCCTCCTCATCCTCATCCTCCCCTCCTCCTTTCCCCTTACCCCTCCCCCTCCCTCTCCCCCTCCCTTCCTCTCCCTTTACCCCTCCCCTCCCCCTCCCTCTCCTCCTCCTCCCTATGCATAGCGAATGGCTCAAATTGATAATAAGCATTTCGCTGTGCTGTATGGCTCTCAGGGTGAATGTATGTAGTCTTAAATAGTCTTTCGCTGACGTGCAATTAGAGTGGTAGTTGCAGCGTAATCGTTGCAACTTGAGCATAGCATTGAACAACCTTGGCATGGTGTGGAGGAAGGGTGAGGAGGAGGGTAGGGGTGGAAGGGTTGAGGACGCGAGGTAGGGGTGTGGAAGGTTGTATGGGGGTGGGGTGGGCGGGAGGTTGTATGGGGGTGAGGGTGGGCGGAGGGTAGGGGTGGGGCTGTGGGAGGGCTAGGTGGGGGGGGAGATAGGTTTGCATGTTAGGGATGGGGTGTTTGTGGTGGTTTGGGGTCGTCCTTTATGCTGGATGAAGGTATATATATATATATATATATATATATTATATATTATATATATATATATATATATATATATATATATATATATATATATATATGTATGTAGTATGTTTGTGATGTTTGTTGTGCGTGTTTGTGTGTGCGTGTTTGTTGCGTGTGCGTGTGTGCGTGCGTGTGTGTGTGTGTGTGTGTGTGTGTGTGTGTGTGTGTGTGTGTGTGTCTGTGTGTGTGTGTTGTGTGTGGTGTGCGTGTGTGTGTGTGTGTGTGAGTGTGCGTGTGTGTATATGTGTGTGTATTCTGAAACGAGGCCTAACTTTTTCTTCAAGTTATTCCTTTCTCTCTTCTCCTTCATCTTCCTCCTCTTCTTTATCATCTTTTCCCCTGTTGTCCTCCTCTCTCCTTCTTCCTCCTCCTCCTTTTCTTCTGGGCTCCTCTCCTATTCCTTTTCTTCTCCTCTCTTCCCTCCTCCTTTTCTTCTTTTCTCCTCCTCTTCTCCCCTTTCTTCCCTCTCCCTTTTCCCTTTTTCCTTTTTTTTATGTTTTTTCCTCTTTTATCCTAATTTTTCTCCATGCTTATTTTATCTGAAGTCGAGAGTCCAGACAGCATCCAGATTGTGTTTCTCTTTTGGTCATAATTACTGTCCATAATTCAGGAAGTTGATAATTAGCCAAGTGTGGAAAGAGGGAGAGAGGGAGGGAGAGAGAGGGATGATGGATGGATGAAGGGGATGGAAGAGGGAGAGGGATGGGGATGGATGGATGGATAAGGGGATGGAGAGAGAGAGGGGATGGAGGGATGGAGAGAGAAGGGAGAGAGGGAGGAAGGGGAGGGAGAGAAGGAGAGGGATGGATGGATGGATGAAGGGAGAGGAGGAGGGGAGGGGAGAGGGAGAGGGATGATGATGGATGAAGGGGAGGGAGGGAGAGAGGGAGAGGGATGGAGGGGGATGGAGAGAGGGAGGGAGAGAGAGAGAGAGAGGGATGGAGAGAAGGGAAGGGAGGGAGAAAGGGACAGGGATAGATGGAGAGAGGGAGAGAGAGAGGGGAGAGTAGAGAAGGAGGGGAAGGGATGGAGAGAGGGAGAGGGATGGATGGATGGAAGGAGAGGAGGAAGAGGAGGGGCAGAAGAAGATAAAGATAATAATAAGAAGAAGACAAAAGGAAAAACAACAAGAACAAGGTGAAGAGCAAGAAGCCGAAAAAGTTGATAACTACTACTAATAATAATACTAATAATAAAAATAATGATAATGATGATAACGACAATAATAACAATTAAAAAATAATAATGACAATAATAATGATAATAATAATAATAATAATAATAATAATGATAATAATGATAATAATGATAATGAATGATAATAACAATGATAATAATGATAGTAATAATAATAATAATAATATCACTCTCATCATTATAACAATAATAATTATGATAACAATAA
>NW_020869894.1:1170110-1172610 GCF_003789085.1 Penaeus vannamei
AGAGAGAGAGAGAGAGAGAGAGACAGACAGACAGACAGAAAGAGAGAGAAAGAAAGAAATAAAATCAAAGACAGAAAGTTCAGAGAGACAAACAGACAAATATCAAATTTTACTGAATTTTAAAAGCAAAATTCTAATAACACCGAACATCTTTTCATTCCAGAGATCTCAAATACCCAGAGGAAACAAGCACCTATTCTTTGAACTACTTCGACAGGAAATGTTAGTTAGTTCTCCTTAAGGTTGTAGAAGACACTGCTATCTTATGGCGCGTCGCCCTTATAGCTGGTTTGTCTATATAAATTCCTTGATGTTGGGTTTGGTTATAAGGCTGTACTTATTTCTGACTTTTTTTTTTTTTTTTTTTTTTTTTGTCAATCTAAATGTCTTTTCGTCGTGTTTGTGGGTTGGTTTGTCCATGTGTCTGTCTGTTTATTTATGTCTGTCTATTTATCTATCTACCTATCTGTTCTCGCCATATACTTTTTTATTCGACTTTTAACTCGTATGTTTACGAAACTCTTTTAATGGCAAGAAGATGACACTTCGTTGCCATAGTAACCAATTCTTGCGTCATGATTAACTTGATGCAATGATTATCGTTGACATTTTCGCAGATATTCTTTTCCTCTCTCATTACTCTGTCTCTCTCTCTCTCTCTCTCTCTCTCTCTCTCTCTCTCTCTCTCTTTTACCGCTCTTACGTTTTATTATCTCTGCCAAGGAGGTTATGTTTTTGTTAGCGTTGGTTAGTTTATATGTGTTTTTTTGTTTTTTTTGGTTAGTAGGATGACTCAATAGGTTATGAACAGACCATGATCCGGATATTTCTAAATTATTGCGTCAGTTGCCCCTATTGCTTTGACTGAGGTTATTAACAGATTTTCATGAAATATTTACCAGAGGTGTGACTTAGCCCAACTTAGATGCCACACAACACACTCACTCACGCACTCACATGAGGGCAGCATACATACACACACACGCGGACACATACATAATACATATAGAACACATTACATACATACAAAAGAAACACGAACATTATAACCTCTCGATCGGGATTCGATCCTTCGCCGCCAATGCACGTGAATGCAAGACGGCCGCTCTACCACTTACATACATACACATACACGCGGACACATACATAATACATATAGACACATACATACATACAAAAGAACACTCGTACAACGACCAGTGGTAGAGCGGCCGTCTTGCATTCACGTGCATTGGCGGCGAGGGATCGAATCCCGATCGGAGAGGTTATAATGTTCATGATAAAAAAAATGCGGTAATGCATTATTCCATCTCTCACCTAAGAACACGCACACACGGACACATGCACACAGAAACACACTCACACCCATCCACACTCACTCACACGAGGGCAAACATACATACATACACACACATACATACATGCACACAGAAACACACTCACAACCCATTCACACGAGGGCAACATACATACTACACCACACACACAAGCGCTACTTCGGGATGAGCTTTCGATCCGGGATTCGCGGACGGCGGCCCACGGGATTCCTGCAGATACATCTTGGCGGTCACTGGCTTCGGAAACCTCTAGGTCACGCATCTCTAAGCACTCACGCAGACATATTCATACGTATACTCACATATACACTCACCAGAAACACTAAGTCACCCACATATACACTCACACAGAAAAAGCAGATTTACCATACATATATCTCACATTCTTACACTCACACAGAAACATTCATACGTATAACTCACATATACACTACATCAGAAAATCAAATCATTACAATTACTCACATTACACTCAAAAAAAAAAAAACATTCATGCATATACTCACATATACACTCACACAGAAACATTCATACATATACTCACATTTATACCACTTCAAAAAAAAAAAAAACATTCATGCATATACTCACATATTACACTCACACAGAAACATCATACGTATACTCACATATACACTCACACAGAAACATTCATACATACACTCACATACTACACTCACACAGAAACATTCAACATATACGCGCATTATACACTCCACACAGAAACATTCTGCGTATACTCACATTATTACACTCACACAGAACATTCATTACATACACTCACATATACACTACACACAGAAACATTCAGGTGCATATCACTCACATTATTACACTCACACAGAAACATTCATACGTATAGCTCACATATACACTCACACAGAAACATTCACACATGACACACAATATACACTCACACAGAACATTTACTACTATATACTTCACATATACACTCCACAGCATAGTAAACAATTCATCATATACTCACATTATACACTCACACATGAAACATTCCATGCATATACTCCACATATTACAGCTCACACAGAAACATCCATACGTGCTATACTCCCACATATACACTCACACGAGAAAACATTCAACATATACTCACCTATACACTTCACACAGAAACTATTCAATACATATACTCTTACACTCAG
>NW_020869894.1:1177610-1182610 GCF_003789085.1 Penaeus vannamei
AGAAGAGAGAGAAATATATATACATACACACACACATATATATATATATATATATATATATATATATATTATATATATATATATATATATATATATGTATATATACGGGACTTTAATCATCACTCCCCCTCTCCTTCTTGTGTGCTGTGCAGTGCAATGGTGAACGTGCTGGTCTTGCAATCTTGCTGACCTGCGTTCGACCCTGCGTGCTACCAGTGGATGGCAACCCCGGCCATTCCTTGCACACAGAGGGAGATTTAGGAGGAAAAATAAAACAGACAGTATGTCACAGCAAAAAATATCCATTGTAACAAATGGTATTCAAAAATTTTATTAAAAATCCTCTCTACCCACGATTTTTTCGAGGTCTGAAGCCACGACTCACCAGATCGTTTAAGAAGAAAAAAATAAAAACAAAAAATGAAATAGATGAATGAATTAAATAAACTTTTTCATTTTCCTTTTCATTCTAATCATTCTTTTTATTATTTTTATATATGCATTTATCTATTTATCTTATTCATCTATTTATTTGTGTTATTTATTTATCTACTTATTTATCCTATTTATTTATCTATCTTATTTTTATCTATTTATTTTCTTATTCTTTACTATTTATTTATTTTTTATTATTTATTTTATTTATTTATTTATCTTATTTATTTATCTTATTTATTTATCTATTTATTTACTTATATGTTTATTTCATTTATCTATTTCTAGAAATGAAGAACGAGATTTTACTTATCTAATTTATTTATTTATTTATTTATTTTTATAAAGAACGAGATCTTAATTATCACCAAAGTCCCCCCCCCTCCTCCCTCCTCCCCACCCCTGTCTGAAGCCACGCCCCTCCACCGGAGCGTGTTCCTCGTACGTGCCGGAACACAATGGGCTTCTTCCGGCCGTTAAGACGTTACGTAAAGCACTCATTACGTGTTAGACTTGACGCCCTCCTACTCTTCTCTTCTTGTTGTTGTTGTTGTTGTTGTTCTTCTTCTTCTTCTTGTTGTTGGTTCAGGTGTGTTCTCTTTATCTGTCTCTCTTTAGGTGTGTCTCTTTCGGTTTCTCTTTTTCTCTCAGTCTGTCTGTCGATGTTTGTCTGTCTTTGCATCTTTCTTTTTCTCTCTTTCTGTCTGTCTGTCTGTCTGTCTGTCTGTCTCTCTCTCTCTCTCTCTTCTCTCTCTCTCTCTCTCTCTCTCTCTCTCTCTCTCTCTCTCCTCCTCTTCTCCTCCTCCTCTCTCCTCCTCCTCCTTCTTCTTCTCCTCTCTCCTTCTTCTTCTCTTTTTCTTCTTCCTTCCTCCTCTCCTCCTCCTCCCGTCTGACCTTTTCCCTCAGTCAAAAGGCGTCGCTAATTAAGAACCCAAGATCTCCGACGCCTACGCCCGGGTGAACGTAAACGCCCATGTTGACGTGGGTTTTGCACGCGCGAAGAGTGGGGTGGGGGAGGGGGAGGGAGAGGGGCACCAGTTCTCTTTTCGCATACACGGGGGAAGGGGAGGGGGAGGGGTTATAAGTACTATTTTCACAAGTTTGAGCGGAGGAGTGATGGGGGTGGGAGGGGAGGGGAGGGCATTCTCTATTTGTACGCTTGGGGTATAGGTCAAGTTCTCTATTTATATACGTGGGGAAGGGGTCAAGTTTTCTTTTCATACGCATGGAGGAGGGATCATGTTCTCTATTCGTACCACTGGGTAGGGTCAAGTTCTCTATTCTTATGCTCCGGGTAGGGGTCAAGTTCTCTATTCTTATGCTTAGGGGGGGTCAAGTTCTCTATTCTTATGCTCCGGGTAGGGGTCAAGCTCTCTATTCGTACGGCTGGAAAAGGGATCGAGTTCTCTATTCGGACGTGTGGGAAAGGGGTCGAGAGAGAGGGTCAAGTTCTCTCTTCACATACATAAGTAGAGGTTCATGTTTTTTTCTTTTTTTATTCGTAAGCTTAGGGTAGGGATTAAGTTCTCTATTCGTACGCGCGGGATAGAGGTCGAGTTCTCTATTCTTACGTCTGGGGGGACGGGATGACGGTTTCTCTTACTCTCGGGACTGGACGATCTTCGAACACCCCACCCCACCCATCCCACCCATCCCGCCACCCCCTTAACGAAATTATCGGCGTTTCTCTCTCTCTCTCTCTCTCTCTCTCGTTCGCCTCGTCTCGCCTCGCTGACCATTGCTGGGGACTTGACGAGCGTACCCGGCCTGCACTCGCCGATCCGAACACCTGGCCATTCCCTCGTAATAAATAGGACCAAAAAATAATAATGGAAAAAAAATGGATGCATAGATGGATAGATGAAAGAAGAAAAGAAAATGCGTAAGTAAATAAACCAATAAAGGAGTAGGTGAATGGATAAACATACTAAATAAACAAATAAAATAAGAAAAAAATCAATAAATGAAAATGGATGCATAGATGGATAGATGAATAAGAAAGAAAAGAAAATGCGTAAGTAAATATACCAATAAAGAAGTAGGTGAATGGATAAATACTAGATAAACAAATAAAATGACAAACGAAAAAAATCAATAAATAAAAATGGATGCATAGATGGATAGATGAATAAAGAAAAGAATATGTGTAAATAAACCAATAAAGAATAGGGAATGGATAAATAAAACATACTAGATAAAACAATAAAAATACGCAACAAAGCAAACAAATAAACAAACGATCAAGTCAATAAACAATCAAATGATTTAAAAAGAAAGAAAAAAAGAACTCCAATCAAATAAATAAACAAAAATATAAACAAAAATTAGCCCCCCCCCAAAAAAAAAGTAAACAAATAAACAAATAAAAAACTCAAAATAAACTTTGGAATGTCGATATGAGAGAAACTAGAATCCGTATTGCTGTACCAATCAAATAAATAAACAAAAAATATAAACAAAAATGAGCCCCCCCCAAAAAAAAAATAAAAAGGAAATAAAAAAAAAACTCAAAATAAACTCTGGAATGGCGATACGAGAGAAACTAAAGAGTCCGTATTGCTGTACCAATCAAATAAATAAACAAAAAATATAAACAAAAATGAGCCCCCCAAAAATGATAATAAAAAGAAAAAAATAAAATAAAATAAAAAATTACTCTGGAATGGCGATACGAGAGAACCCGAAGATTCCATACTGCTGCACCGTATTGCAGAGAGCACAGGTATGCCACGTACGGACCCCGCTGCCTCGCTCTCGTCTGCTATATCCTGCCGGCAGACGATGAGGTACTGGACGAGGAGGAGAGCGGATATGAGGTAGAAGGAATGAGGGAGGAGGGGGTGGAGAGAGGGTGGTGATGGGGAGGATGTGGGTGATGGTAGGGGTGGAGGTGAGGGTGAGAGTGAGGTGTGGTTGGTGTGGTGATGGTGTTGTGATGGTGATGAAGTGATGTGATGGTGATGGGTGAGGTGATGGTGAGGTGTGATTGGTTGAGTTTGATGGTGATGGTGAAGGTAATGATGTGAGGTAATGGTGTAGGTGATGGTGTTGGTGAGGGTCAAGGTGATGATGAAGATGATAATGAAGTTCATGGCTTGGTGATAATGATAAGGACTATTCTGATATCATTAGTCATAATGTATATCATGATTATGATGATAGTCAGTGTAGTAAAGAAAAAAAAATGAAACAGCAACGGTGATAATGATGTAGATTCTAGTAATAATAATGATGATAAGCTTCACAATCATATTAATTATCATTATATTCATAATAACAATGATAATGGTAATGGTAATAATGACGGCATTGACAAACATGTTGATATCTGATATCAAATACATTCACGCTTTAATTCACAATGTTAGTGTTAAGAAAATAGAAATAACGACTTCGCAGTTTTCATTTTCATTAATATTTATGTTTGTCGCAATTGCATCAACATGACCCTTACTATTTTTCTTTTGACGGCCATCAGCATTATTTCTTTCCACATGATTACCATCAGCATTTTCTCCTTCCCTATCACCACCATCAGCATTATTATCTTCCCTATCACCACCATCAGCATTATCCACCACCAGCATTGTTTCTTTCATTATTACCAGCATTATTTCATTCCCACCACATTATTTCCTTCCCTAGCATTATTTCGCATTATTTCCTTCCTTAATACCACCACCAGCATTATTTCCCTCCTTATTACTACCATCAGCATCATATCCACCATAGTAGTAGCTGCCACCAACGCCTCTGCAAACCTCTTTAAAAAATCCCTAAAACATTAATATCTATACAGCAAACTCGTCAAAAATTCAGCGGGATGTTTCATCTTCAAAGGCGTTATAAATTTAGCTCATAAAACCGAGAGGAAACTGTTAATAAGCGCGTTGGATCTGCCATTAGCCCCTTAAGCATGTAAAAGCAGAAAGCATTTTGTGTGAAGTCAAGTTTCTTGTGAAGTCCGCGAGCAAGAACATGGAAACGGAAAGATTCTCCGGTTATTTTCCTTTTGTTTCCTACTTCCTCTTTCGTTTCCGTTCTCGGGATTACTCTTCTTGACCTTTCTCCTTCCTTTTTTTTTTTGGTCTTTCTTATTTTTTCTTTCTGCAAGCACGTGGGTGGACGAAGGAGGTAAAGAGGTAGAAGCGAAAGAGGAGGAAAAGAGGCTGAAGTGAAGAAAGAAAAGATTTGGAATTGAAGAAGGAAAGGAGATAGAAACGAAAGAGGAAAAGGGATGGAAATAAAGAAAAGGGAAAATAGAAGTGCAAAAGGAAGGAAAAAAGGAAGATAGGCAAAAATAAGGAAAAGGGAGGAGGAAATAGATTGCCGAAAAGGTGGAAGAAGGAAAACTGATAGTCGAAAACAAGGAAGAAGGAAAATAGATTGGGGAAAAGGTGGAAGAAGGAAAACAGATTGGCGGAAAAAAAGCTGGAAGGAAAATAAATCATCGAAAAAGTAGAAATTGGGAGAAGGAGAAGAGATAGGCGGAAGTGAGGATAATAGGCACTGAAGTTTTCCCCGTTTGCAAATGGCCCGAAAGAAGCACGATGTTGCAATTGATA